>CM029455.1:28188281-28469978 GCA_017140165.1 Eucalyptus shirleyi | reverse complement strand
CATTGGGGCTAGAGGGTTTGAACAATGAGTGGTTCTTGGCAAGTTTCTAGGATGGTGAAGGGGTAAAATGAACTGAATTGAGCGAACAGGAGCGAGAGAATTTTTGGGATTTTTATGTAAAAAACCGAGAATTAACTTACCGAAATGCCTTTTAAGGTATTGACAATGCTTTGCTTTGAAACCCCAAAGCTAAGCATGCTCAGTAAGAGCACTATGAGGATAGTTGCCTCTTGGGAAAGTACCCACATGTACGCCAAAAGACCAAATCATGAGGCTCGAGTATGGGATGGCCTAAACAAAGAATGCCTCTAGTGAGTTAATCCACAATGTCACAATATGGTATTTGGTGGGACCCTTCTAATAAGTAGGGGTGAATATGGTCCAAGTGGGCAATTCACCTTGGGCTCAGGAACTACTCACTAAGGGCCAGCTCCTCGGTTCGAAAAATTGGAACCGAGAATCGCCCGTTGGTTTTATAGATCCACCCGAGAAGCTGGTACTGTGATCTAGTCTAGTTCCGGTGGGTCCATAGAACCGTCCGGTGGATCCATAGAACCAATCCCCCAAAATCCCTACAAATTGCATTTATCAATTAATATCAAATTGAACCTCAGCCTCATATTTGGCTCTTAATTTAGTATCACGATGACAAAGCACCACAACATTTATGGACATCTTCAATCGATCCTCTCCTTCTTCTTCATTTGTTTATTTTGTTTTGGTGGAGAAAGCAAGTAAATGGATTATTAAAATGAAAAACAAAAATAAGCAATGGATTAATCCTATTACACACCCAACATACAAAATTAGTCAATAATGTTTAATGACTACAAATATACATATATGTTCATATATATTTAGTCGAAATACTACAAAATAATTAAGTAATTATGACAGAATCTATTTTTTTAAATACGGTCTAGATGGTGGGTGAGTAGTTTCACGCCTAGAACCGAGAACCTAAATGGTACTCACCGGTTCCACTAAATTGGAACCGAGAACCAAATCGACCCCCTTGGGAACCGCTGATTATGATCTTATCCGATCCGATTCCAGGCAATTTGAGCGGTTCTCGGAACTTTTGCACACTCCTACTAGTAAGCGTGTGGTTCCACTTTGAACCATGCAGAAGCTGGTGGACCTATAATGACCCAATCCTACGAGGGCAAGGAGTGACCATCGAGCTAAAGGGCTCAAATAAGAAGCAGTTCTTGGCAAACTTCTAGGATGTTGATTAGGCAAGTATTAACTAAATAGGGAAAGAGCGTTCTTGAGATTTATATACGAAAATTGGAATCAACTCATAGAAACACTTTTAATATAACAACAGTACTTAGCTTTGGAACTCTAAAATTACACATGCTCAAGTGCTTAGGTGGGAGCACTACTAGGATGGGTGACCTCCTAAGACTTGTGCGCTAAAGAACAAAACCGTGGGGCTCAGTATGAGACAAACAAAAATGGACAATACTTTACTTGAGTTAATCCAAGATGTCAACAAACTTAGAGTGTGGCAACACGGTTCCTAAATTGGTGAGTGATGTTCATAATCCATAAACGACGGATCAAAAACAAGATCAAGGAAAATTCCTCTGATTAATAGATTAGAAATTACGAATATCGAGACGAAAGACCGTTCCTAGCAACAATGATCAAGGACCGCCCCACACAATCAAGAGTCACAAAAAATTACTTTGTCTCGCCTCACTCGACACTTAAAGTCTCGACTCCCCTCCTATGTCGAGGAGGGCCCGGCGCAACGGGATGCTTCTTTTTCATCCCCTCATCGTATATCCTTAGAAGAAAAAAGGGCAAACCGCACGTCATGGCTTTCTTGTCCCTCTCTTCTTTGTTTATATAATTCAAGATCGCTACGTTTTTTTATGGAGAAACCGGACATTAATTAAATCGATGCCAGTCTGTGACAAATCTCAAGAGGAGGAGTTGGGAATTGGCGAATGCTAGAGGTTGAATTGCATGAGCTAAGCTGCTCACCACACTCACTTTTACTATACGAGAAAATCGACCCAAACTCAACTTGTGCAATCAGACGATCTACGTAAACCCAAAATCAAAAAGATAAAAAATAAAAATAAAAAATTCAGACGACCTATGATAGGCACTTCTCAACTACACATACGAGTGGGGTCAACATCTGACATCTAATCTAATCTCTCGTTTCTTAGTAACCATTCCCATCTGCTAATTTACTTAACCAAGCTCGGTTTCATCGTACTAAGGTCGACATAGGTAACTTGTGCAGTTGCTCTGGGGCCAAGGTGACAGCCTGTGATTCTGGAAAAATAACAAAAGCCATAATTATAATTATAGTTATAATTATTTCCTTAACCACTTGAGTTGAATTGGTGATTTAGAGATAGAATCGAACACCTTCATGACTTGGATTGCTCTTCTCGATCTTTTTAATATCGAATCCAATTCATGAGGTGTAAAAGCGTCTCACAACTTTACGATTCTCTAAATTATAGTAGGCTTCTCGTCATAAAGAAAAGTGACAATCATATCGAATATCATGCCTCCACAAACTTGTCGAACTAAAGAGAACATCTAACTAAAAAAATGTCGTTCTCTGTGAATTTAGATTGCATGGCTCTTAAAGGTCTCCCAAATAGCTTAGAATTGTTGATTCTGGTCGGCCGACTATTTTATAAGTATGGCAACACTTAAGGTCTCACACTGAGTCATGAGTCACGTATCAAACACATAAACGGCTAACTACTCACTAATCAATTTAATATCTTTCACTGTCATATATAATAAGACACTGTAAGCTTTAGATTCCAATAACAACTAATGAAATTCGTTGCCAATCATTTCGAATACTTAATCCAACCTCTCCGATACGTGTGATTGAAAGATTGCGTTTTCGATCGCAGGTGTCATGATTGAGTTCAATTTTCAACCTAATTCATGAGAACACCGGTGGCTACTCAGATGTTCTAGTGTGCAACGATAGAAACGAAATCTAAGTGACGATGGCTCCATGGAGCTGTTAGGAAAAAGAAGGGAAGGAAGAACACTGTTTGAAGAGTGGTTAAAGTTAGATGGGGTTCGGGTGCGCTTCAGCCAATGAGGGTAGACCAACCCGAGTAGGGTTTTCTCGCTACCAAGTCAACGTAGCTCGACGTTACTAGCTTCAATTACTAGCTGAATTGAAAAAAGATGAGAGACCAGTTGCGTCTTTTGCTTTCCTGTTCCCTTCTTTCGTGTCTTTTAGCCCCCTAAAGGTCGACTTCGTTCGATGGATAACTAAACTCATTCGTGTCGTACGTGTCAAAGGAACCAAAGAAGGTTCTGGCTTCTACTGCGAAGGAAAGGAATATCGCGAATTTTCAAGTGTATAATATATTAGTGCTTGGTTCGAATTATGAGTAAAAACGACATGACAACAGAGGAGAGGACGAGGACTTGGTTATAAAGTCTCGGGTTGAAGGTCACAACCTGCTCGTCAAGAAGAAGAAGAGGGAGCAAAAGACTGTCTCTCTCTCTAACACAGAGAGAGAGAGAGAGAGAGAGAGAGAGAGAGAGAAGATGGTGATGATGCCGCTTTGGATGAGAGCGTTGCTTGCAGCTTGGTTATTAGCGACGCATGTGGAGGGGATGGTCCGTCACTACAAGTTCAATGTGAGCAAACTTTGTCATTGCTTTCATCATTATTTCTGCATGACCCACGATTGTTCCGAACGTTTCATTTCTTTCATGCATCATTCTTCCTCCTCCTCCTCTTCTTCGACTATATATACAGACATTAACTAATGCAGAAGAACCCGTTGTAAATCCTAATCACTTTTAAATTACAAGGGAAGCAGAAAGAGTTTTTAGATGCATAAAGGTGAGCTCATGGAATTTGGTGCTGTTGAAAGTGAGCTGAAACATGAGTAGACTTCACTTTTTCAGCATTTTCGTGCATACTTAGCTGGCTAGCTAGTCTCTCATTAGAAGATCGCCCGATAGGCGAGCCTTTGAATTCGACGAGACTTACACGAATTTGGCTCACATGTATTGTTTGGGCCGGGAATGGACATGAGCTTTCATGCGCGCAACTATTTTTTCCATCATTTTCATTCCAATATGCAGGCTTATTATCATTTATTTCTTCTTAAAATATCATGGGATTTTCAAACATTTTCTTTTATCTAAGAGCAATTCATTCGCTAGAGAATGGCATCCTATCTTCACCTAGTGCCCTTTTTTTTTTTTTTTCATATCCATGTCTGCACGCAATCCTTGTATGTGGTCCGGCCGAAACTGATGGACTAACGGCCAACATATTTTACTTCCGATTGAACATATCAACAAAATAATATATATTTCGAAATTCAAACTCCCTGATCTATCTCGGATGCCTCCAAACAAGTAAGCGCGTTGATATTTCCTGACCACGTTTGATTAGGGTTTGCATGGCATGACAACTGGATTAATTATGATTGCAAGGTTGAGCAAAGAAAATTACAAGTGTCGTGCTATATATTATATTGTTGCATGTTGATATGTAGACGTTAGAAAGTTGCATCTATGTAATCATTGCTTGAGACAGTGAACATAGATTTAATATAAATAACATTTCTAATCACAGCTAGTGTGAGAATCGTGGAGATTACCGCATACGCACATTTTCGTGTACTGATCTAGTGCCAACCATATTATTTTTAAACCCTCTTTGTTTAACATATCGAAGAATCAAACAACTCAAATATCAATTAGGTGCGTGACTGGTTATAAAATGGATCTCAACAGGCGGTATTAATTTAGCGACTCATGTAGAGAATCATGGTAATCATCTCTCGTTGTTGAATAACCGGAATCTAGCCCCGACTTCATACTAGAAAGTTCGACCTAAAAGTTGGGATGCTAGAATATGATGTGAACGATATATAAAATTTTGAATAATAGGTCCAACATAAATGGTGGAAGTTTTGTTAGCTTTCATTTATTTGTGGAACGAAGTCTTGCCCATGATTTTGGAGCTCTCATGGAGATTCAGCCCTCTCCCTCTCTAACTATCTAGAAACTTGTAAATGGGAAATTTGAAACGTACTTTCTTAAAAAATGCGGGGGTCTTCAACATAAGAAAGAGTTAATTTTAAAGCACTTCAAATGGTATGCTCACGGAATTGACCAACTCGGCCGCAAATTAAAAATTCCTCGTCCGTACATTCTACGTCACGAAATGCTACATTACCTGAGGTAAAAAAAATCAAACATCTTCTTATGGCAAAAAGAAGTGCGCTTCAGTGACAAGTCCACGTCGTGTTAGGTCGAAGATTTTCTCTTGAGTGTTTTTTCCGTGCGGACGATGTTATTCGCGACATGCATGTTTACCTGGAAATTGCCAAGGGCTTCGATGACGTGGGGTTGGCTGTTTTGGTAAAATATTAGGTGGTGGAGAAAAGGACCGACCGGTTGTGCAGCTCGAAGCCCATCGTGACGGTCAACGGGCTGTTCCCGGGTCCAACAATCTACGCCCGGGAAGACGACACGGTGTTCGTCAAGGTGGTCAACCACGTCAGCTACAACGTGAGCATTCATTGGTAGGTTTAATCACGTCTTTCATTCAAAGATTGGTTGTGATTAGTCGAGTCGAGCTCGAGTATCTCGACCTTCTGATCTAATCGACCTCTCTGGTAGGACAATTAGTACTCGATCGGAACTATGTACTAAATACTCGATGGATGATTTGATTCCGAATTAGATGGGGAAATTGCTTCTTGCTTTCCACTGGACAATCTGCAAGATCTAAAAGCATGCCATCTTACAAATAAACCATTTTGATGCGTAGGCATGGAGTGAGACAGCTGCGGACGGGTTGGTCGGACGGACCGGCGTACATAACGCAGTGCCCGATTCAGCCGGGACAAGTCTATACGTACAAATTCACCATCACCGGCCAGCGGGGCACTCTCCTCTGGCACGCCCACATCCTGTGGCTGAGAGCCACCGTGCACGGCGCCCTGGTCATCTTGCCCAAGCGAGGAGTTCCCTATCCATTCCCCAAGCCCCACAAAGAAAAGGTGATCGTACTAGGTGAGTCCAAAGATCTTTCTGGTTCGATCCGTCTTTCGCAACAAGATAAAGATTTCGAGGATTCGAGTCGAACAACGTGCGTGATTTGAACTTGATCACCCCATTGGCAGCTGAATGGTGGAAGTCGGACGTGGAGGCGGTGATCGACGAGGCAATCAAATCCGGAGGAGCGCCCAACGTCTCCGATGCTCACACCATCAATAGCCATCCAGGACCGGTCGCCGATTGTCCCAAGGGTACTAAGAAAGAAGATCACCTTGTGTCGCGCGCCGCCGACGGCGAAGAAACTGACCGGTTTCTAACATGCGCAGGTGGATACGAATTAGCAGTTCGGCCAGGCAAGACTTACATGCTGCGGATCATTAACGCTGCGCTCAATGAAGAGCTCTTCTTCAAGATCGCCCGCCACCAGCTCACGGTGGTCGAGGTCGACGCCGCCTACGTCAAGCCTCTGCGCACCGACGCCATCCTCGTCGGCCCGGGCCAGACCACCACCGTGCTCCTCACAGCCTACCACACCACCGGCAAGTACCTCATGACCGTCTCCCCCTTCATGGACGCCCCCGTCTCCGTCGACAACGTCACCGCCACCGCTACGGTGCGCTACGCCGGTACGCCGGCGGCTTCCCCGGCGGTCCCCACGGCCCCGCCGTCCCCGAACGCCACGTGGGTGGCCGAAGGCTTCGTCGGCTCCCTCAGAAGCCTAAACACGGGCGCCTACCCGGCGCGGGTCCCGCTCGAGATCGACCACTCCCTGTTCTTCACCGTCGGCATCGGGGTCAACCCCTGCGCGACCTGCGCGAGCGGCTTCCGGGTCGTGGCCGACTTCAACAACATCAGCTTCGTCATGCCCACGACCGCGCTCTTGTCGGCGCATTACTACAAGATGGCCGGCGTCTTCACGGACGACTTCCCGGCGAAGCCGATGATACGGTTCAATTACACGGGGCGCAGCCGGTGAACCTGAACACCATGACCGGGACGAGGCTCTACAGGCTCTCGTACAATTCGACGGTCCAGCTGGTCCTGCAAGACACGGGGATGGTCGCGCCGGAGAACCACCCGATCCACCTCCACGGGTTCAATTTCTTCGCGGTGGGGAGAGGGATCGGGAACTTCGACCCGGTCAGCGACCCGAGGAAGTTCAACCTCGTCGACCCGGTGGAGCGGAACACCCTCGGAGTCCCGTCCGGCGGGTGGGCCGCCATAAGGTTCAGGGCCGATAATCCAGGTAAAGCTCGCATTCTTACGTGGAGAGTTGAGGCATGCTACTAGTGGTCCGTACTTTTTACTTTTCCTTTCCTTTTCTTAAATTGAATTTCACGGTTTTTTTTTTTTTAATTTTATAGAAAGCTATTAAAATTTTGAAGTACATATATTTTGAGTAACTTATTGAAATTTAAGCAGTGTTTTAAATCTCAACGAGAAAGTGCAAAAAGTATTTTTTTATTTATTCTAAATTATAAACAAAGAAACAACTCATTAAATCGATACATAAAAATATATCGAAAGAGTAGAGAATTTATATTCATCAACTCAACGTTTTTAAGGAGAAATTATCATTACACTTATTTCAAAATCTTATAAACCTTTGACTTTTATAGAGAAAGGGGTTCATTTTGTTTGGCTCAGTATGCATTTTTATTTAGCTAATGATATGAATGAATTGCTTCTTTCTTCTTTCTTCCTCCTTGTCTTTTGTATTGCAGGGGTTTGGTTCATGCATTGTCACCTAGAAGTGCACACGACGTGGGGGCTCAAGATGGCATTCGTTGTCGACGATGGGGAAGGCCCCGACCAGTCCCTCCTGCCACCACCAAGTGATCTCCCCAAGTGTTGAGACAGGCCTAGGGGACCAAAAAATGGATTTAGTGTAAGGAATGAGGAGTGAATACTATATACTACAGCCAAAAAAGACACAACCCCACCAAGAGAGAGAGAGAGAGAGGACAGAACCAAATTAGACACATTGTAATTGGATTGATATAGGCCAGTGAAAAAACCATTGTTGAGAATATAGATATTTTTAAAGAGCTAGTCCAAGCTGCTCATATTTTGTCCGAATTTTCGGATCCCTTCAAGTCGAGTAGTTCGATTGATAGTCGATATTACCCAAAAGCATTGTAAAGAGCAATTTGAATGCTTCAATATTTTCAATACAAACTTTCATTCCTCCCTAAATTAGAGAGTGAAACCTTCAATTCAAGCATGGATTAGGAGCAGTTGTGGCATTCTATCTTGGGAAATTTCGAAGGGTTAACTATACAATCTTGGGTCACATTTGAATGAGAGTTTGGTCTTTCTAACAAATGTTTTTAGCTCGAATAGTTTGATTGATAGTTGACATTACTCATAAATATTTGTAAAGAGCAATCTAAATGTCTTCAATATTTCGCAGTACATTCTTTTCAACCTCTCTAAATTAGAGACTGAAATCATAGATTCGAGCATGGAGTAAGAGTAGTCGTGGCATCTATCTTGAGAAATTTCAAAGGGTTGATTAGACAAACATTGGTGAAAATATAGATTTTTCTAAGAGCTAGACCAAGCTACTCATATTTTATCCAATTCATCAAATCCATTCAGCTTGAGTAATTCGCTTGATAGTCAATGTTATCCAAAAGTATTTATAAAGAGCAATTTGAATGTCTTCAATATTTCGCCAATACATTCTTTCGGATCTCTCTAAATTAGAGACTGAAATCATATATTCGAGCATGAAGTGGGAGTAGTCGTGGCATTCGATCTTGGGAAATTCAAAGGCTTGACCAGACAAACTTGGGTCGCATGCGAACGAGAGTATGGTCTTCCAACGAATATTCTTAGCATTGCTTAGTGACAACTGATGTAATTGCTAGCCGATGGCCAGCCCACCACTTGATTTGGACATTGGGCCATTTGGGCCTAGAAGAAACGTGGCCGCTCATGGTTCTTTTGGGCCTTAGCCCACTTTCTCATTGTCAATTGCCTGCAAAATCAAGAGATTGTGAATGTTTGTGGAGTGCCGGACATTTGGTCTGGTGGGTCGGGTCGGGAGTTCGGCGACGGGTTTGGGTTCGATCCCCGGCAAATGCACCATATCGTGGTGTCTTAGTCACCTAGCCAAATGAAAGTCCAACTTTCACCCGATTTGAGTATATTGATCTAAAATTGGGTACCCTTACGTATTACATCATTTAGAATAGATAATTCAACAAAACCTTCTAGATATATGCAGCCTGAAGATATCAACATGAAACTTCATGAACAAAACATAACATTTCTAATCTAATTTAGGCTCGTGAAATATAGAAAAATAACTTGAACAAGAGTTCCATTACTTAATTTGACTAGTTGTAGCCAAAAAGACGATTCAAAACAAGGGACGTATTCTGTTCCCCTTTTCACACCCCGACGGGCCATCATCATCATTGGTGCGTTCTTAATGTCGAGTGTCAAAAGCATAAGGACCATCTCCGTGCATAGCCAAAAGAAAAGGGTAATAAAGAGTTGCCCAATTCAATTGAGATTTTAGGTAAGTTCCTTGCACTTATCTTATGGAATATGCTTGCCCCCGTTCAATATTCGATGTCTAACTTCACTGGTTTTTTCTTTGTTCCCCCACAATTCGAGCTACCAAAGTAATTAAATCTATAAATCTCAAAATTTCTCCATTCAGTTGATCTGCTCATTTTTTTTTTCCGCAACGTCTCTGTATTTGTTTTTCCATAAGCAAATTATTCTAAGTTTAATTCTCACCAATCAAGTTGTCTCCAGCTTGCTTCTGTCTTTCTCCCTTTCTTTTTTCTTCTCCCCATTATTGTAAGTTTTTTCATTCTTAAATCACCAATGATTCTTCAGGCCTACAGGTGACTAAAGGAGACACAGGGATTTGGCTATGGACTCGTAAAAGAATAATAATAATAAAATCCCTGGGAATCTTCCCTTAATAGGAAAGGGCCGAGGTTGATGCAGGTCCAAATTCAAGCAGGATTAAATAAATGCACGCTACAATAAAGTGATTTTTATATATTCACGTGTCGCCGTGTCAGTAGATAACCTCTCATCATTTCCAACAAACCACTATAAAAATATAAAAAAATAAAAACCCTTACCTCTTCGGCTTTGCCAAGAGTCAATGGCATGGAAAATACTTTTTTTTTCTTTTCCATAAAGAATGGAATGAAAATACTTAAATAGGAACGAAACGTGGCACATATTTTCAGCTCGGCGATGGTACATCGCCAAAATTCACCTATTAAGAGAAGAGAGAGCTTTAGCAGGGGACTATGCACTAATCCACGCTTTTTGGAGGTGCTCTTTGAACTTTCTTTCACCGTACGTGTGAGGTTTGAACCTTGTGGCATGTTATGATAAATTGATAATTAAGCTGACGTAAGAAATGTCAAAAATAGACGCGCTAAGGTACTAAAAATAGAAGAGAAAAACAACGATTCATAATTCGTTGACTAATCGTTGAACTCGTTTATCCTTGACTTCAATGTATATCTTAGATGTATACCCATCTAAATGGATCATTAACTCATTTCTTAACACATATAAGTTATAAATAGATTAGTTATATCAAGGAAATAAGTCGTAAATAGGTTTAAACATAACATTGGTGTTAAATGATTACAACTTACTTGAATCAAATCCACCTACTTTCTCTTAATTCTTTCTCGCCCTCGCTCAATCATGGCTCACTTTGCACTCTCACATCAATTCGAGTATGTGTTTTTATAAATGATATTAAATATGGAAGCATTTTAATAATATGGATCGGGTATGAGTTGGATATGGATTGAACTCGGTACAAGTTACTAAATTTGCATTCAATAAAAATTAGACAAAACAAGTTAGAAGAATCCACTTGGGTCAAGACCATTTTCAATCTGATTTAAATCCAAACCTATCCACTCATTTGATAGGTCTAGCAGGAGGCATATTTGTTTTAAGTTCGACAATAACAATAGAGGGCAAAAAGTATCTTAAAGACAGAAATAATCATTACACATCAAAGCATAAAAAAAACTACATACCACTCTCTATCTTTGTCGACAATCAAACTTCCCCAACATTTTTTTAATTTGAAAATTTGAGCCATTTGCCAACTAAAATCCCAAGTCACATTTTTTTTTTTTTTTAAAACAAAAGTATAGAGAGAGAGAGAGAGAGAGAGAGTGATTAAAACATCTTTGAGAGAGAGAGAGGGAATGATTTAAAACATCTTTTCCCCATTGCTTAAAAGGCAGAAGTGACTTGAGGCTGAAAGCAAAAGTGGAGGGAGCTGGATGGAGCCAACTTCTCCCTAGATTCACCCCCGCTCATGTAATGATGCAAAGAGACAAATCGCCCGAATGACAGGGACGCACATGGTTCGGCGATTCCATCGCCCGGACCCCCCCTCCCCCGAGATTACCTCGGACGGTTTAGCGTCCAATGGCGCTATTAAAAAGCGTCTTTAAAGCTTAATTTATTTATTTAGGTAATTGATGGCGACATGCGGGTACCTACTTGGAGTGATGACGCCCCCACTAATCCATTTTCTAGTCATCTAAATTAGAGAGCTGACCCTTCTATTCTATTAACGAAGTCATAGACCCCTTGGGGTTAGAGAGGGTTAGATATATAGCTCTCGAAAAAGAACCTCGTCGTGTGGCCAACCGGGCAAAAAAAAGTGTATTGAGCTCTGGTGGGCACGTGGGTGGAGAGATGGGTCGAGATGCGGCGGGAGATTTTTGATATCGAGATTGCCCCTTGTTGTGTACGAGAATCACCGACAATTACATAGCTCAGTTGTTTCACATCCTACTTGTCCAAAACTTGTTTGGTCTAGGATGTTTGTGTTATCATGTGCTAGCTCGCTTATAGGCATGAGTAGAGGAGTTATGTCTCGGTCATCTCTTTCGATCTTTTTAAATGCAATTTGGCAACCCTCTCACTTAGTTTATTAGGTCGATATAAGTAACAAGTCTTCATGACCAATTTATGCAGAACAATTATTAAGTACACTTATATACCAAAAGTTATACTTTTGAAAGATTCATTGCATCATATGTAAGGAGAATATAAGTGCATTGGAATTTTTAGAATTTCTTTAATTGGTTATTCATTAGATATTTTTCAAGTGATGGGCAATGTGGTCTTGCATAAGTTTTATGCGCTCATTTCATATTCCAAGGGCACGAGTGTAAACATTCAATTCCTTGGAAACTCGTAAAACACTTTATAAGTTCGTGAATACAATGTAGTTTTATAATTCCCGATCCACTTGTCTTGACTTTTCGATGCTTTTTCTTTTCTTATTTTCTATATTAAAAAATGTCACGACACACAAAAATTTAAAAGTTTTACAATTACGCGAGAAAAATTTAAAGTACACGGACAATACTTAGAAGAGCAAAGCTAGACCTACTAAATCCGACAAGTGGGCCATGTTTAAGAACCGATAACGGCAATCCCACGCATCACTCTAATCAACTTTACAAATCAATTTTAGTAACCCTAGCATGATTCAACCCCACCCCCCCCCACAAAAGCAATCATGTCACAATCCGGATTTCAAATGTGTTCATGATTAACAAGCAAAGATAGTAAGTCATGCCACGGGTACAAAACTTCTAATCCAAGAAAGATCACTTCCACAAGCACGGCGGTTGTGTAACATTTCAGATATGGCCCCGTCATTAAATAATAAAAGGTGGTGGTCATAGCAAAGTGTAAAATTACTTTATGCGTAAAAAATTCGTTAAGAGAGAGAGAGAGAGAGAGAGAGATCATAACGTATATTTTTTATTTACCTTAAAATGTCAGAAAAAAAGAAGAAGAAGAAAACAGAACGTGATTTTTTTTTTTTTTTTTGGGTGGGTGAGTGGGGAAGAAGAGTGACTGAGGGAGGCGGTAGTGGGGAAGCCCCCCAGGCGTTGTGCGGAGTTCAAGGAGAAAGCCAAGGGGAAAGCAGTTGGTCACATCATGAGGCGGGGGTGGGGGCCCACTCCTTTTCGTTTTCATACGCATTTTTTTGGCCTTTTGCCTTTTTCCGCTTTTGTTTTGGGGGATAGAGGTTGGGTTTGGTTCTGTGATTTCATTGGCTGTCCTCTCGTGTCATTACTCAAAAAAGGGCACCCCATACAACGAAGCCTCGCCAACTCGCGACGCCCGCGCGTGCAACACACTTTCAATTTGCTTCACATTATCTACTCTCTCTTTCCTTCCTGTGAAGAAAAGATCGCAAGAAAAAAGTTTCTAATCATGCTATATTTACCACAAATTAATTTATATATAAATCCCAAACTTTTACCTGTATGATATATATCTCAAGTTTTTTTACCAATGTAAAAAGTTCTAACTTATACTTATATGACACATTCAGCTTAAAAAACTATATCCGTGTAACATATTTAACTTTCATCATAATTCCAATATAGAATATCGCTAAAAATCTTATGTGGCTGCCTTTATGGATGGCGGAATACAAATGACGTTAATGTACGCTCACATGGCAACTCATTGTATGTTTTTTTCTCGTTTTATTTTTCCTTTTTCTTTTTAATTGCCTCATTTGTTTTCTTCCTTGGTTTGGCAATAGTAAGAACGGTGGCAATGGAGATGGTAAGGGTGGCAGCGGCAGTGATAAAGCCGAAGGAGGAAGGAAAAAAAATCTTGGCAGATTGTAAAAGTATAGCACAAGTCTAAGCTTAGGATTCATTATATCATTAACAAAATTAAAATAGATGTGCTACACGAATACAAATTAGGGTAAATTTATTACACCAATGCACATTTGAGGTTTTCGATTTCACACAAAAATAATTTTTAATAGATGTGTATGTGTCATAGTAGGCATAATTTTGGGTTATTAATAGCTTTTACCCTTTTTCTTTATTGTAACTAAATACTCGAAATATCATCGTAAAACACCAAAATATTATCATCCATCATCATTATAAAAAAGGATTTTTCATGCGAAGTTCAGATACTTGTCTGGTCCCGCATCATTTGTATGTGAATCGTTTCATTGGTTAATAAGTTTCATTATCGACGCTACAGGATTTAAAGAAATTAGCGTGGATAGCCACGACCAAAGCAAACGCTATCGTGTTCTAGCGGACAAGTTGAGAGAAGCCTACCTGCTTGTGGTGGTATTGAATCCAAGAAAGGGATGCTGAGTTACATATATACCTCTGATGCCACATCCCTTGAATATGAATTTTTGTAAGTTTGTAACAGGTAAACTAAATCCCAAGAGAACTCAATCTGGCATGGCGAGTTCACAAGCCTTGTGAATGTGAACGAGCCGCGATTGGAGTAGATAATTTTGTGCCAATAGCAAGCTTGAACAGGATTGCCTACCTATATTTTTTATTTTTTATTTTTGTATTGGTAAAATTTCATATGGAGAGTGTATGTTTTCGCCTTTTTAAAGACTACTGAAGGAAAATGAAGATATTAGTTAGAATAAAGCAATCTTAAATTTCATATGTATCTTGTCTATCAAAATTTCAAAATGTCGGGTCACGCAATATGTTTTCATATTTATTTTGACAATTTTTGGCATCTCTTTTGAACTTTTTTTCCTCGAGACTTTCTAAGCCCGACAATCGGATTCTTATATGGTGCTAAGCATCTCAATTTTTTCTTCACATCATAGTAATATTCACATTTAAAATCCAAATAAAATTCCATCTATTTTTAAAATAACGAAATATCTCTTTTGACCTTTTACTGTCCGTGTAATTAATGGGATGGGATGGCGGTGCTCGTTCACTTGCTTGTACGTGGGGTGACTCGGCATTATTTTCCGACAACACTCCCAAAGGCCTAAAATGTCTTTCATAATACTTATGTTCTGGAAAATAACTTCTTTCTAATCTTTTAGAATGATTTTTAACTAAAAAAATACGTTCGATAACTATATAAAATTTCTTTTTTCGAAATAGAAAAAGAATATAAACACTTTAATATGATTCACAAATTTTTTTGCTTATTTTAATTTTTTAATAATTTTTGTAGATTTTTCTTTTTTTCTTCTTGTTATTGCCGCCCACTGATCACGGCCGGGCAGTGGTAGCGGCCAGCAACCTCTTGTGGGTGCGACAAACGGCTGGGGCCAAGGGGCTACGAGAAATAAAAAAAAAAAAAAAAATATTTCTAGAAATTATTTTTGGAAACAAGAATCTACACACACACACACACACACACACACACACACACATATATATATATATATATATATATATATATATTACTTCTTTTATATGTTTCAAATTTATTCTCAACTACTTTTCTATTCGGAGAATAGAAAAATTAGTTAAAGTTGCAAAACAAAATTTCTGTTCTTTTTTTATTCTAGGAAACAATAGAACAAAAAAACAAAGAATTTGTAACATTAACAAAACAGACCCCCAGCTTCCTAACAATGGAAAATTTAAAAAAAGTCTTCAAAAGCATTTATTTTGATTTTTAAAATGTTAATTGTACACAAAACGAAGATTCTTGATTATACCTAAAAGGAAAAAATAAAGATTGTCGACCATATAACTCCTCTGCCCTTGGGTATGAAATTCCTCTAAAATCAACCTGGGACCAGCGTGGGATGAGAGAAGGTTACTAGCTTAAGAATCCAATTGATCTATTTATATCTCATTGATGATGCGCAAACTAAACTAAGATTGTGGGGTTTACAAGATGTTTTATATTCCTTCTCGACTTTTATTATCACGCTTCTAGAACACAAATTACCTGAATCATTCGATTCTCGAGGCAAATGATACATATATGTCAGATGAATCTCCAACCGCCGAAATTGCATGAGAATCTACTTTTGGTTCCACAAATCACAATTTGATGTTCGTTTGTTGGTTCAAGCCATTCAAATTTAATATATCTCATCAATGACGTTCGAACTAAACTAAGTCACATTCACCCATAAATTTATTAAATTTATGGGGTTCACGGGATGTTTTATATCCCTTCTCAACTTTTGCTATCGTACTTCTAGAACACTAGTTACTTGAATCATTTGGCTATCAAGGAAAATAATACATATATGTTAGGTGAATCTCCAATAGCTGAAATCACACGAGAATCTACCTTTGGTTTGACAAATCATAATTCAATATGCATCTATCGGTTCAAGCCATTCAAATGCCACCCATTTAATAAAGCAACTTGCGTTATATTTTATGATGTGTGCCATATATATATGTAAAGAATTAGGATTTATATTGTCATGCAATACCTATGCTGACGAAAATGCACGGAATCCTCATATGCATTCAAAATTACGATTTCCTTTTTATAAATCATAAATCTTCCTCAACGTTCAATACATATAACATTTTCTACGAAATTTATAATGCCTACATATAAAATACTGATTTTAGGTAATATTTATTGAATTTCACGATGGGAATCTCGATTTATGATTTATCCATTTAAAAACTTCAATTCACGATTTAATAACCGTGTTCTCGATAACCAAAAAAAAAAAATTCCTCTACAATCGTGCAACTTTTTTTTCAAATAATTAAAAAAAAAAAAAAAAGAGCAAGAAGCAGAAGCAGAGGAGTAGGCAGTGGGCTCTAGGGCTAGCCTATAAGCCTAGCCAGGGGGAGTCTCTCTTTAAAACTCGTCGCCATTTTAGCACATTATCTTCTACAACCGCGCCCCATGTCGCGAATCCGACGTGTGCGCCACTCATTGGCTGGACCGAGCGCTTTTCGGGCCCCTCCCATCCCTCTCGCCAGGGGGCCACTTGCAACCGCATCTTGCCGCCGCGCACGACCAATGGTGCGCATCCACGTGTCGGCACCTGCGCTCCCCGATTCGATCCGAACTCCTCACCGTGGCGGCCCCCTCCCTCGCTCCCTCCCCCAAAAACCGACGAAAATAATGTGGAGCGGTGGGGCCCGCGCCTCCACCACCGAGCCCGGTGAATCCCAGCCGTCGATGCGGAGCCGAGTCTTTTCGGCGGGGTTGATCAGGAGCGGTTGGATCGGAGGGAGTACCGTATTGCCATCCTCCAATGATGTGATCATTACCAAACCCCCCCTCCTAAAAAAAGATAAAGAAGAAGATTAATTAAGGACATCATTAGAAAAACAGATTTTTAAGAAAATGGTCGGAATAGAATAAGAGGACATGCTAATCTGGTCGGTAATTAAAGTGGGGCACCATTAGAAATGGAATGAAGGTGGGACTTTCTGATCCGCAAATTTTTTTTAAATTTTTTTTTTCGTTTCGTGAAAACGGTACGGACAGATGATGATATTGGGGAGGGGGAGGGCGTTTCTTGTTCTTTTGATAACAAATTTATATTTTTTTGGGAATTAGTTGGAATGGGTTCTGCGTTGCTTTTGCTTCCCCCAGCCCCCCGTTGACTAGTGTCCAGCTCCATCATTGCCTGGTGGCCCTTTATTTTTATTTTTCTCTTTGGGAAGCGATAGTAGATGTATTAAATATTTTATTCCATTTGTTTACTGAAAATTAACGAATCGAAAGACATTTTCTTTAACATCGAGTTGAATTATGTGATGCGTTGACGCGCTTGGTACTGCTCGCCAGGTTTTAATCTGCATCTTATCTAATCTGTAAAGACCAGTGAAGATATTTCATGTGTGGGCTTGAATTTTATATAATTAAAGTGAGGTTTCTTGTTATTAAAAAGATATCAATGTGAAAGGAGATGGCACGGCGGTTCCTTCGAAAAGTCAAGAAATGGTTTAATGACAATTCTAAAAGACACCATGTTTAACATTAGTTGCGGTCATAGGCCTCTGCTTCCAGACTCCAAATAGCTTTTTAATGTGGCTATTGAATTAGATGGGTAGCTGACCTTTTTGGGTTCAATCCAAGGCTCGAGTCCGGACTGACTCGTAAATTGGAACATATGCTTTATGTGATGGAAGCATTGGGAACCGGTTAGGCTTGACCTTACGGTTCAATGCATCCCGTGGTCGCCTCTATCAATTATAGTCTCCTCCCGAATAGTGGGCTGTATGTCCTTTGTCAATGATTTGAAAAGTACTTGTTGGCATGGATAGGCGACATGGGAAGTTTTTTTCTTTTTCTTTTTCCTTTTTTTAAGAAAATAGAATACATGCAAGGACATTATTGACAAATCGACCCAATTCATAAGGGCTAGATCGCAAGCCCGCTCTCTCATCCGATGTGAGGGCTTCAGGTGTTATACTCTAATTGTTGCTTATGTTCAACATATACTCATATGCGATGTTTTATATAACAGTTTTGTATTCCATTCACGTCTCTTTATTGATAGGCTTATAATACACAACTTTCTCTTTTGTTATAGTAATTGCTATAGTGCTACAATAAAGAATACTAACTAACTTAGTATCGAATAGTAATTCAAATACTCATATACATCTTATGAGAGCTTTGGAATTTGTAAATCTACACCACTTGAAATTACCCTAAAAATATATGGGTATAGCATTTTCAAATTTGACCATGAAACAAGAAACATCAATCAACTCATCACTCTAACAAATTTCCCATTAAAAAGCATCATCGAGGTACTCATTTAAACAACAAAATAGAGAAAATATTGCGATCTTTTCAATACAGTGACCATAATTTATATTTTCTCTAATTGATATCTTAAAAATCAAGCTAATTCTTCATCCTGTATACTTAACAACGAGTGGTCTCGAGGTATCGTGCATCAAGAACAATATGAACGATCTCTTTAAGTTCGGATGCGGTCCACCTCATTAAATTAGAGAGGTGTTGGAAAATAAATACAAAATGGGCCTGTGCAATAATTAAAATGGAGTGCCCAAAAAAAAAAAAAAAAAAAAAAAAAGGGAGAGAGGGGGGGGGGTGATGGAACAGAGAGTGTTGTGATTATAATAAGAGGGAACTTTTTCCGCAAAGTGCAGTATCCCATCCCCTCAAATCACGACTCGCCACCTTCAGCTTCAGCATTACCCTCTCTCTTCATCTCTCCTTCTCCCCTACAGATATTGGCAGAGCTTTCATCCCCTGAAGCTCGGCAAAAGCTTCTAGTTTTTCAGCTCGGTATTGTAGTTTTGACATCCATCCCTGGTCTCTTTCTTCTTTCTGCCTTGTTGCTCAGTCCTCAAGGGAAAGGAAGAAAGAAACCCATCATTCCCCCTGCCTATCTCTCTCTCTTTGTTATCTTCTCGTTTCGCACGAATTTAGAGGACCCTGCCCGCGAGGCTCTCTAGCTTTCACTCTCCGAGCTTTCCCTTTTGCTGCAAGTTCGTTCGTGAGTTCGTTGACGTCTGGTAGGGCTGCTCTGCATAGTTTTTTCTTGGTTTCGTTTTCGTTTCAGGGTCTCTGCTTCTTGCTTCTTCTTCTTTTGATATGTTGCATTCTTGTTTCTAGTTGCGTTGGGTGGTTTGTTGGGTTTAGATCTCGAGGGTCGTCGCAATTCACGTTGGTGTTTTCGGATCATACTGTGATTTGTTGCTTATGTTTTGTGAGGCTTGTCTTTGTTATATCGGGATAAAAAGTCGGTTCTTTATGGGATTCCTAAGGCTATGGTTGCACAGAGGAAAAGGAGTATTCTGATTCCTTTCAAGATGCTTGGTGATTTAACACGGATATCTTTGTGGTGAACCCGAAGCTCTCCGCATTTCCCATTCGAGCACCCCCTTTACTTTGTTCTCTTTCTCCCTCTCTCTCTCGCCATCGAAATCGAAGAGTCCCCTCTCTCTCTCTTTTTTCCAAGAAGATCGAGAATTTGGTCACCCTTCAGCATCTGACTTAAGTTTAGTCTGAAGGAGGGGTTGCGTGATTCCCATGTGATGAAGTGGGAAACGGGAGTTCCCTTACCACCATGTGCATCGAGTGCGAATTGGTTTTTCAACGAGGAGGGAAGGACCGCGAAATGGACCCCTGCTGAGAACAAAATGTTCGAAAAAGCGCTGGCGGTGCACGATCAGGACACGCCGGATCGGTGGGATAGGGTCGCCTCGATGATCCCTGGGAAGACGGTGGAGGATGTGGTTAAGCACTATCAGGATTTGGAAGTTGATGTGAGCAATATAGAAGCAGGGCTCATCCCGATCCCTGGCTATAGCACTACAGCGCCCTTCACATTGGAGTGGGCGAATGGCCATGGATATGATGGGTTCAAACAGTCTTATGGGCTTGGTGGGAAGAGATCATCATCGATTCGGCCTCCCGAACAAGAGAGAAAGAAAGGGGTTCCTTGGACCGAGGAAGAGCACAAGTAAGATATGAAGTTTTCTTTATTGCAATTGCTCTGAGTCGATCTCCAATGATCTCATTCGATGTCTACTGGATGAGCTTAATTTGTCAGTAATATAAGCAGGATGAACAAGTTTAAGTGATCTAAGAATAGGGTTGTCTTAGAATTTTAATTTAGAAGGACCTTAGTCTTGGAAATTCAGTGGCTTTTAGACTAGGGCAGTTGTTTGCTTTAGTGCTCGATACGTCTGTTTATGTATACTGATGGACCTTTTATGCAAATTTCTCTCCAGGCTCTTTTTGATGGGTCTAAAAAATATGGGAAAGGTGATTGGAGAAACATCTCCAGGAACTTCGTGATCACAAGAACACCGACGCAAGTAGCTAGCCACGCACAGAAATACTTCATCAGACAACTTTCAGGTGGAAAAGATAAGAGAAGGGCCAGCATCCACGATATCACAACTGTGAATCTCACAGAGACTAGAACTCCTTCACCAGATGATAAAAGGCCGCCTTCGCCAGATCCTTCATCCATGGTGGCTCGGCATCCGACTCCCGTCACAGCACCCAGGACTCCTTTTCTCTGGAATCAGCCTAGCAATGGAGGGTCCATGACCTTCCATGCGACACAAGGGGATATGTCCATGTGCCCACATTTCAGTGTGAACTCTTTTGGGCTTAAATTTCAAGGGCAGAATACTCACAGAGGGACTTTCATTCAGAACCCGGTTTTTCATATGCAAGCTGGACAGAGTTATCCTCATGGATGAGATCGCTGCTTCATCCCCGTTTTCCTTAGCTCCAAGCATCTTTTGTTTCTATCTTTTGAAGTTTAGTGGAGTAGCTATGGTTGTGCTTTTGTCATGGTTTCTGTGAATATGTCTACTAGAAGAATTTGAGTTAGTTCATCAGTATCTAAACCCAGGACACAGGAGAACAAGATCGTGTTTCTTTTGGAAGCCATAAATCTAGTGTATAGATTCTCAGAGCTGGATTTTTTTCCTTTAGTGAGAATCTCCACCTTCGTTTGAGTATTGTGGTGTTCTGCCTATGCAAACAAAGTTCTACATTGAAAGCTGTGGAAGAACATGAAGAGGGCAGTATCGATAGGGCGTATATGTGGTCTCTCCTTTGACTGAATTATCTAATTTATCGTTTTTGAGCAAATATTGCCTTACACCCAGGAAGAGGCGAGCAAAGCTCTTTCCTTTCGGTATTCTCTTTAATTTGATACCTCAAGTTTTCCCATCAAGTTAAGATTGCGATTCTGGATAATGAATGCATCCTGAGAATGGTATCCAAGACGACTTCAATGGAGAATGGAATAAAGGCACTGGCCTAAGTAAGCATATTCAATCCCTAGTTGAAGGCTTAGCATAAAACGTAAGTGTCGTGGCTTGATGCAAGGAAAGACTGTCAAAAGAAAGGGGTTTGTTTTGTTTTGTTTTGTTTTTGCGTGCAGGAATGAGTATGTTGGAGACTGAAATTTCGCTCGGCCATTGGAGTTCTTCGCTTTTTCATCTCATGTAATCCGGAAAACAGGGGAATAACAATGACTGAATTCACTTTCAGATTTGATTGGAGAATTTTTTTTCCCATGTTTATCATTTTCTTTATGAATTTGAAGCAAATGGCCAGAATGAAATTTCGTGATTTTTAAGTAGCGACCGAACTTGAAATTGCGGCTGCACCTTGGTTTGATCCTCTGGCTCTAATAGATCATGAAATTTGCTTGTTCTGAAAACTTTTTAATGATGAGACCATGTTTCAGATGCCGAATTACCGAGGGTAGTAATAGAAGAGCAGTTGCACAAAATTGCCACATGTTCCCTCCCTCCTTAGTTGCCTACTTTCCTCCTTTTCTTCCGTGTCTTTTAGACTGTTCCACTACTCCGAATGAAATAACAGCAAAAGAAATGCCCTATTAGACTTGACCGGACCATCAAACACTTTTTAGTTGAAGCTGACTCTTCATTCCACTAACTGAGGCATCATATGCTTCAAACCCCTCTTTCTCCATGAGATCTCTCTCACGAGATCCTGCTCTAAATGAAAAGAAGATCCCCTCCTAGGACTCTGTTTGAATAATTAGAGTTAGAAACATGTCCTTGAAAAGTTAAAAGATTCAATTTAGATCACAGTATTCTTGATAATGTCGATCTGGTGGTTTATTCTTTTGCCACAACAACAGCTCCTAATATTCCTCCCTCCATTATTTGATCATCAATGGTGGCAAGACCATTCTGAGGGGTATGAGACCTGTTTCTGCAAGTCCACGGAATCATCATACACGCGCGATTCTAATTGTACGGCACCAATGGGATGTCAATCATCGAATGTGAAGCTCTTGACTTGTGACCCTTCAATGGAGACAGACTCATGTAGCTTTTTTGTTAGGTGGAGGAAAGGGTGCTTTTATCTTTTCTTAATCAGTGTGGTTTGGAATTTTTTTAGTTGCCGATGGGGTTTGAGATTCTCTTTTCGGTGGATAAATTCCATTGACCTAAGTTTTCTTTTCTGTTGTCTTAGTGCAAGGATCTATATTTTAATCGACCACTATGTTGAACTAATAATTTAGTTAATAATCTAATCAGATGAAAAAACAATGGACTGTTTACTGCTAACTACGGTTGAGCTCAGGTGATAGCAGTTGAGCACCGTCAACTGATCTGGTCCTCCGTTGCGCATGCATTCATACAGACTCGAACTCTGCAAACAGTATGTTAAACTAGGGGAAGAAAACAAATACTTCAGCAACCATGTGAGGACAGGTTGTTTACATATTCAAAGAAACTCCATTGGTTGCTCTTGGATTTAATAATCTAGCCCTTTATGTCTGCATAAGCTCCTAAATACCTGTTTCTTCTTATCAGGCCTGTTTTGAGGATGCCTTCTTTTGATAGTACCTAACAAATGATGAGACTAAAAAGCAAAAATTTCCTTCATTGATTGTGGAGAATAAGGTGATCTGTTTGCTTGTTCTTGTTTTCATTTCTACCTTTTCATTTAACTCTTTGTGTGTGTTTTTTGGTGTGTTAGGTTGAAGTTGGGAGATTTTTCTGATCAAGAGCAGAGAAAAGAATGAAAGATTGGAAGATGACAAGTTGTACAAAGCACCAGGTCCATCTCTTAGGCTCTTTTCTCTTGTTGCTTTGCTCATATTGTTTGTTGGCAGCATCCATTCGGTAGCAATTATCACAAGAACAGCTACTAAAGCAGCGCCCATGTCCCGCGCACGGTGTATTACGAGAGCGCCACTTAAGGCAAATGAATTTCGAGGAAACATGAATAAATGGTCGTCCCATTTAGCTTTAAGGCGGTACATGACAAAAGAAATCACCATCCCTTTTCAAAAGGTGAAGCCCTCTATTTGCAAGTTGCATGTGGAGGCATCTTTGGCCACTTTATCCTTGTTACGTCTAGATTCAATTATATCGGAATTTTCACACTTTCGGTCCATCTTGTTTTGTCCATGTCTGATAAATATTCTGATTCTTCCCTTTAATTTACCAGCGAAATTATTCATAAGAAAACATGGTTGTTTGTGCTTGAATAAGGCCTTTTCATAAGATTACACTGGAATGACGAGGAAGTTTGCCACCTACTTCTAAAACTACGTTCATTTAAGTTTTGCAAACATGTTGATTCTCATTGTAATCTGGTTTCCCTGTTCTTAATTTACCATTTGACAGTAGACACGGCGCATATCTGCAGATACATAAGTAACTCCAACATTGTGTATGAGATGAAGTAGACCATCTTGTGATAAGTGAGGTTTTGAATAGAACTTAGAACTAGAAGCAAGCAATCAATGAGATAAGGTGGAGAGAGTGAAGCTTGATTCTGTATGATGCTTCTCTGGCCCATGAAGATCTGAGAATAATTCTTCCGTGGGGCCTCACTTTCCCCAGTTATGATAATTCAGAGACTGATAAAGCAGAAGATGTACTAAAAGGCTTAATTATACACCAATTGGAAATGCCATTTAAGCTCTAGAAAAGGATTTTATACCTTGTAATTGTATAGGACAGTAGCACAGTGAGACAGGAACACGACACCTCTTGCCAAGAAAAAGATGCAGAATTGACAGAGACACAAAATTGAATGGTACACCTTTTCGAACCCTACCGCTAGATTGATTCAGAAACCTTATTTGGCAGGGTCTTAGCATCCAAATTTATCAGACATGAAGCGTGGCATTTTATTGCTGATATAATTTGATTAAGGGGCAGTGAAAATGGTATCAGCGGTAAAACAAACAAGACAAGTTGTATGGAAGGGAGTAATACGTTCATGGACTTTTTCTTACCTTTTCTTTCCTTGGCATTCAAGTCTCTCTTTAATCGAGCCCCACCATCAAAACAGTTAAGCAAGGCCATGTTGCACATTGGTGAGAGTCATCATTAGCTTCTGCTAGAAACTTAAGAAAGATGAAGCCATGGTGATCGACTCTGCCTTTCAACTCAAAATACCAAGAAACGTACAATTTGCCATTTCGCTTCCTCGAGACCACAAGCTACTAGAGAGCAGTACATCTCTTCCACTCATAGTCTTTGAGATTGTGCAAAATGAATTCACTGAACAGCGTCCTAATTGTTTAGCATGAATGGACTGAATGTGTTCTCATTGCATCTAAAAATCCCGTTAAGTCGTACTGAATAGTGCAAATGTGGGCATGCGAGTAGAGGGTATATACAACCAAAGGAACTCATATAAACCGACTATATCCTTACATTGACAGAGATTGATCAGAAATTGGTTCCATGAGCTTCACTAGGTTGGTGAAAAGAACAACCCTGTTGTATATACAGGCTGATGCCTTCGATATTTTCTTGCTAGTACATCTGGATAAACCACATTTTGTATTTATTTATCTTGTTCTTTGCCTGCTCTAACTAATCTCTCAGCACTACGCCGAAACTATTGGAAATTAGAGAAACAATTAAATGACCGCTGTAAGAACATTGGAGTTCTATTGGTGAAAAGAACAACCCTGTTGTATATACAGGCTGATGCCTTGATATTTTCTTGCTAGTACATCTGGATAAACCACATTTTGTATTTTTTTATCTTGTTCTTTGCCTGCTCTAACTAATCTCTCAGCACTACGCTGAGTGTACAGTGCTGGAAACTATTGGAAATTAGATAAACAATTAAATGACCACTGTAAGAACATTGGAGTTCTATTGGGTGATCAGCCAATTAATGTTCCCCAGAACTAGTTTCAGCTGGTTGGGAGATGCCTTCAGCATTGGCTGATCTTGACTGTCATTGTGAAAAATGGTGATTTACCGTTCAACCAACTCCACAAAGTTTCGTATATTTGTGTTGATGCTGAGATTTTGTTCCTCAAGCATTCATCCACGTATCTTTGAACTAGTGCTAAAAATAGATGTCTCGGTCCTGAAGACAATACTTCAACTTTCTCCACTGGCTTTTGACTTCTCAGTTTCTTCCTCAGTGCTTTCACTCGAGTCTCTATCTCCTCGTGTGCCATTGGCTTCTTCCTTTGTGCTTTTGCTGGAGTCTATATCTCCTTGTGTGCCACCGACTTCTTGCTTTATGCTTTCCCTCGAGTCTATGTTTCCTCGTGTGCCATTGGCTTCTTCCTTTGTGCTTTCGCGGGAGTCTATATCTCCTTGTGTGCCATTGACTTCTTCCTTTGTGCCTTCGCTGGAGTCTATATATCCTCGTGTGCCATTGGCTTCTTCCTTTGTGCTTTCGCCGGAGTCTATATCTCCTGGTGTGCCATTGGCTTCTTCCTTCGTGCTTTTGCCGGAGTCTATATCTCCTGGTGTCCCATTGGCTTCTTCCTTAATGCTTTCCCCGGAGTCTATATATGCTTGCGTGCCACTGGCTTCTTCCTTTGTGCTTTCGCTGGAGTCTATATCTCCTTGTGTGCCATTGGCTTCTTCCTTTGTGCTTTCGCTGGAGTCTAAATCTCCTTGTGTGCCATTGCCTTCTTGCTTTGTGCTTTCCCCGGAGTCTATATTTCCTTGTGTGCCATTGGCTTCTTCCTTTGTGCTTTCGCTGGAGTCTAAATCTCCTTGTGTGCCATTGCCTTCTTGCTTTGTGCTTTCCCCGGAGTCTATATTTCCTTGTGTGCCATTGGCTTCTTCCTTTGTGCTTTTGCGGGAGTCTATATCTCCTTGTGTGCCATTGGCTTCTTCCTTTGTGCTTTCGCTGGATTGTACATCTCCTAGTGGGCCATTGGCTTCTTCCTTTGTGTTTTTGCCGGAGTCCATATATCCTTGTGTGCCATTGGCTTCTTCCTTTGTGCTTTCGCTGGAGTCTATATCTCCTCGTGTACCATTGGCTTCTTCCTTTGTGCTTTCACGGGAGTCTGTATCTCCTGGTGTGCCATTGGCTTCTTCCTTTGTGCTTTCCCCGGAGTCTATATATCCTTGTGTGCCATTGGCTTCTTCCTTTGTGCTTTCCCCGGAGTTTATATCTCCTTGTGTGCCATCGGCTTCTCCAGTTGACTTCTCAAGAAGATTAATCGATTCCTGTTACATGTAAGCAATATATTCATACATCAGATTTTTTCGATAGATGCACTTAAATACTTGGAAAAGAAAAGCATCCAAATGGATGCTCAAGTCATATCAGAAATGCCAGTGGCGGTGATCACTACCTCCTCTATCACTTTAGTGTTGGACTACTATATTGGACTTCCGATCTATTTTGACAATTGATACTTCAGAAATTTGGAGATAGTTTTGAACATTTTCTGAACTTCTGTGTTGTTTATCTCGACAAGCTTCTAGTTCTAGGTCACATGACATGAAAATCATACGCTTTCAGCTTGTATATAAGAGCTATGATGCTCAGCTCTGTCGTTATGTTAGTCCACAGTTGATAGGAAAAGCGCAACAGCCACAAACAGAACATCCATATCAATTGGGCAGAAGAAGAAATCGTGGTCATTGATTATAGGGATCATGCATCTCTTTACGCCCCCAATATCTTCAATTGATTCAAACAGTCTTTACAGTCTTTACAGCCTAGGAACTTAATTACCTGAATATGCTGTTTTAGAAATAACTATTTTATATGGCATAATCAAATAAAACTACCGACCTCTGCCTTCTGGGATTGCCTCTCTTCGGCTTGATGGGGCACCAAATTCTGTGCCAGTGGCGTTGATTCTAGGTATTTAGCTTCCGGCGGATAATCAGACCCCATTGTATGATTTTTATCACCAGAATCCGATATATCTGGACCTTCTGCCGTTGCTGTGACTTTCAGGCATGTGGTTGTGGAAACTCTGTCAGCTGAATTTTCTTTACACAAATCTAGGAGGGAAATGGATGATCCAAATGGATCTTTCGAGCTCTCATTTGCTTTGAAATTATCTATGTCGTCTTTTGGTTCATCTTCCTCTACTCTGGTTAGGTAGGACAAGGCTCCCCATATTTCTTCACTACCCGGGATAACCTCCTTTCCGACATCTTCAGAATTAGTGGAGCACTCAAGCTCAGGAGGCGAAGTAGCGTAATCTATGGTCCGAGGGGAACCGGATTCGGAGACCTCCACTTGCATGTCAGAAGCTATGGAGTATGTGGAGGAATGGCCCGTCTGCTTGTCTAGATCGGCCATAGCAAGTGGACTAGACAAATCCTCATCCGTTGCTATGCCATTGGGTACTGAATATTCAAAGGTCTTGTGCACAGAAATGTTTGCCATATTGGGAAATTGTGAACTGATCGAAACTTCGTTCCCATCCTCACTTGTTGCCTGTCCGTCATTGTCTGATGTTGATATGGAGCTCTGGTCGCCATCTTCTTCATCGATAGAACCTGATTTTGTGTGTTTTTTGTCTTTAAACACCTTCAGCTCGATGTCCTCGGCACCTTCCTGCTTATCTTCAAGAACTCCTACCCCGCCATTATCATTTTCAGGTTTAGTATCATGTTCAGCCTGGCCAGAACCCATGCCATAGTCTCTGTGGTACAGAATTTGTTCCACCAGTCTGTCATGATCTCCCTTAGCTGGAAAGATAAAAACGACTCCCATAAATTACTGGAAAGTAAACGCATGGATCAAATGAACGCACAAGGACAAATATTAGAAGCGGTCTGACCTGAGAACTTTCTCAATCTCGGGAATAGTGGCTCTCTCAGAGCCCTCCTCTCTGTAACAGAATAAATATCTGCATTCCTGAGATCTTGATCAAGGCTAGTTTCTACGGAGAAAGAGGGCCCTAGGAAGAAGCTCTCATGCCTACAGAAGATGTCCTTAGGCTGACTCGCAAGGAAGTCACTTTGGAAACCATCCACTGTGAGATTTGGCTTCTCCTCTTGAGGATCATAAGGAAGGTCAAAAGGGTTTCGTGCAGGCAACAGAACTGAAGGAGCTGACCCGGGTATCTGCGAGTCCAGAGCCTGATCCGAGCAAATAGGGGGATCGAAGGGGTTCTTTGAAATCTGAACAGGCGGAATATAACCCGCAGGACCAATGTCCATGTCAAGTAAATTCTCCTGGACCTTTGTTCCCACGAGTTTCCTCGCCCTTCGCTTTGCGATTAGATTCTCCAGTCTCCGGTTCCTTTCTAGCTCGGACAGGCCGAGGTCCATGAGATTCTTCTGATCGTCCTCTGTCCACTCCACAGCCTTGTCCCCATCCTCTTGTGCCTCTTCTTCGTCTTCATATTCTGCTTCTTCCAAGATATCCGCCTCTAACTGGCCCGTAATGCCACCTTTATCATCCTTAGAAACTTCAATTTCAGGCTTCGGATCCCCTGATTCTGAGGTTAGCGGGTACTCATTCATATGTTTTAAATCTCTATCTGATTCGTGGGAACTGGAGCTCTCTCCATTACCCAAGGAGCAACACCCGCCCTGAAAATGTAAACCAGGGTCATTCTCCTTGTCCTTTCTGCCTCCGCCAATCAGACTATCACCGCAAGTCGTAGAAAAAGTCACGCGTTTCACCTCCTTAACACCACCACCTTCAGCATGAGCGTCTTCCCATATTGTCTTGAAGTTACGGCGTTTGCTCATTTGCGCTCGTATCAATGGCTTCTGGTATTGGTGAGCTGTATTAGCAGCGCCTTCCTCGCCGGTCTTCAGCTCTACAGGCGGGATAATGCGGTTCGTTTTCTCGTCTTTGCTGCCACTCGGGATTTGGAGAATTCCAGTTCCATCCCTGGAAAGAACTCGAACAAGAGTAACGGCAGAGAAAGCTATGGGGATACTGATCATGAGAAGCTTGAACACATATGGGAAAAACAGATACAGGAGGAGGAAGAATGAGGTTATCATGGAACCCAGGGGGTGCTTTTGGGCGAATGCATAACCGGCCCTCCAGGATAACGAAAGGATTCTGCAAATACATGCTAGGACCTCCTTCGCTTCAAGCGCCATATTCTTTGGATGTTTGCTCTGCAATATCTGCCCTCTGAGTCTCAGGACAACTTATTATGCAAGAAAGAGGAGCTGCAGTTTTTGGGGAGGGATCGGGAACTACGGCGACATGATGCAAGTTTCCATTGCGAGAATTGATAATGTGAAAGGTGATGGATTCATCAGAGGAGGAACAAGCAGAGAGGATTGGAGGTGGCTGTGATTAGTCTTGGAAACTGGGAATGGGGAAAGACAAAGGATAAGAGAGGGGCAAAAGCCAAACCCGGCAGATTAAGATCAACCGGTGGGCATTCTTGGTTTGACATTCCAATTTTAGATACCATCTTTTCCTGGTCGATGGTTTCTGTGAGATCCTTATTTTCAGGAAGTCTTTGTCTGTCTGCGCGCCTGGCTATGTGCGTTTCATTTTATTCCAGGATGCTAAAATAGGAGAAAAGAAAAACTAAACAAAGTCACCGATTGCATTGGTCAATGTTTGTGCCTCCAGCATACATCATTTAACTAACATTTTGCAGACCCTTTTTTTTTTTGGGTGCAGACCAAATTTTGGATTGCTATCTTATTTTGTCAGCTAAATTCCTTCTTAGGTGAGTTATCAATATTATCATGAATTTACAAACGTCAAATGAATTGGTCATTTTACTGACATCATTGCATTTTACAGTAGTGGCTCGTTAGTTTCTTCTAATACCGTAATTGCCAACGTCCAAATTGATTAATAAGTTGTTTGACTTCTTTAAGATTTTACAAGTGCAGTTAGTAGACCATAACTCTATAATGAATTTAATGACATCAAAAGAATTGATAAGTTGCGGACGGATTTTAAATTTTACTACTGATGCTATAATAAATTTATTGACAATTTAATTCGTTAACTTCTTTTAGATCTTATAATTGCCGTTGGTAAACTATAATTGATAAAGTAACATAATCTTTTGAGAAATTTATAATTTAAATGTTGATAAATATGATTAAGCTGAATTTGAGGGATTTTCCAATTTTCTACAAATCTGTCGAAATCTTCTATGTTTTTTGATTTTTTTTTTTTTTTATGTATATGACCCTAATCTGAAGACAATTGTTATTTAATAATACAGAGTATTTAAATGCTTGTTATCTACGTTAGCCGCCAGAGAGAGATTGACAACCTGAGCTAATGTTTAGATAGGGCGATCATCTATTCATATGCATTTGATATCTCACTGAGAGTAAACAGTACTGTGCGCTAGGCGTGGCTTGATCTCAACCAGCGATGGTGAGGTGAGCCTCGCTATTGGCTGGCGAGGTTGCCTTAGTTTGGCGAGTAACTAGAGGAAGAAGTAATACGGAAAAAATCAAAAAAAAAAATCAAAAAAATATTATGAAAAATTGTTGACATCAATACCGGCTGTACTACATTAGTAATCGGTCATACCATGTTAGCATCAATTGACAAAATTTGGCGATAAACTAAATTGACATAAATGCAAAATATTTAAAACTTGATTGGCAACAAAAAAGAAAATGTTTATGACTGAATTAATACAATTATAATAAGTCTTTGAATTTTTTATAATTCTCTCATCTTATCTTTTATTTTTCCCGATCTATAAACACCGGTATCCGGAGCCTTCAAAATTCAACTAATCCTAATACGAGCACTATCGGAGCCATAAGGGGGCTCTCCCAAAGACCTTTTACTCCATACACAAGGCTTGAACTCGAGACCTTGTTTAAGGAAAACCCAAGCTCCTTAGGCTAACGAACTTTGGTTCTCCCTCGGGAAAAGTGACAAAAAAGTTATAAACCTTTTGCTTTTGTGCCGATTTAGTCATAAACTTTTTTTTGGTGCCGATTTAATTATAAACATTTTTAAGTTGTGCCAATTCAGTCATTTCCGACTAATTTTGGCTGGATTTTGCTGACTGGACGCTGGTCAGCTGACATGGCTTGATCGGTGCTGACGTGGACAACTTTTAATAATATTTTAATATTTTTGATTTTGATTTTTGATATTTGATTTTTGATATTTTTTATTTTCTTCTCTTCTTCTTCCAGAGGCGACGGCTGGTGAGGTTGAGGTCGACCTCGCCGGCCACCTCGCCAGTGGCCGTGAGGGCGGCCTTGTGTGGGGCGATGAGGCTCGCCCTCGTCGGATTTGGTGAGGGTCGAGCCTCGCCCATGGTCGGCGAGGGCGAGCCCCACCAGCTCACCGGATATGGCGGCGAGTCGGCGAAGCGGCGAGCAGCAGTGGACGGCATCGGGTGGCAACATTGCGGTGGTGGTCTTGCGTGGCGAGGGTTTCCTTGGCTTGGCGGGGAGAGGACTCTCTCTCTCTCAGGTCTCGCCTAGATCGAACGCCCTCAGATCTCGAACCGAATCCTTGAAGAACAATCCAGGATGTGCACAGTAAACAAAGGTAGGTCAAGGACGGAGCTTGTGCGATGGACGACCGCGAGCTCCAGCTTGGTCCGACCAACGCAAGGCACAAAAGGACTGAGGCCTGTCGGAGCTTTGGCGCTTGAAACCAGGCGTGGCCGTAGGCTGACGGTCGCGGCTTAGGTGCGGTGGCCGGCGGTCTACCCCTCTGACTCTCTCCCCCTGCTCGAACCCCCTCACTCGCCAGATTCAGCGAGCTGGCGGGGCTCACCTTCGTTGGCCATGGGCAAGGCTTGACCCTCGCTAGATCCGACGAGGGTGAGCCTCACTGCCCAGGCCGTCGACCTCGCCGGCCGTCACCTCTGGCCGGTCACCGAGGTCTGGCGATCGGCTGGAGGAAGAAAAAGAAAAAAAGAAAAAAAAGAAAAAAATTCACAAAAATTAAAATGTTATTAAAAGTTGTTTATGTCAGCGTCGATCAAGCCACATTAACCAGCTGACGTCCAGTCAGCAAAATTCTGTCAAAATTAGCCGGAAAGGACTGAATTAGCACAACCTAAAAATGTTTAGGACTAAATCGACACCTAAAAAATGTTAAGGACTAAATTGGCACAAAGACAAAAGGTTTATGACTTTTTTGGCACTTTTCCCGTTCTTCCCCCTTATCTTTACGTAGACTACTAATGGTATCATCAATTTATTAATATCCTAATAAATTAGTAAGTCGCCAACTTCTTTCAATTTTTCTTTTTGGTAGGATTAAATACCCGTCATGTTTCTTTCTTTAGGAAATACTTCATCGAGAATTTAGGGTCCATTTATTTGATGGAAACTGTTTTTAGGAAATTATTAACTGACTATTTAGCATTTGGACGACGGAAAATTAATTGATCTATAATTTTTATTTTCATGAATTGGAAGCAACAAGCTTAGATTAATAGGAAAACGACCCTTTTAGCAAGAAAAAATATCACTTTTCCTAAATCAACAAACAAATGAAAACTAATAATTTTCTTTAAAAATAAATTTTATGAAATATATATTCCATTGTCAAGAAGTTCTTAGCTAAATAAATGCATCCTTAAATTCAGTTTGTTTCTTGAAAAATGAACATTTGAGAAATATTTCCCAAAAAATATCACTTAGAGCATTTAAAATAATTAGTCAATAAAAATATTTTTATTATCAACACTAATTTATATTTGAAAATTTCATAGATGATGAAAATATTTTTTATTCATTTATTTTTGTAAGCGATACAATCAATTATTTTTAGAAAAATATTTTTCAAAACTTCCATTTTCCATAAAATAAATAGTCTTAAGAGTGTGTTGGTTTCGGAAAAGATTTCTTGGTAAAGGAAAATGCTTTCCCCTTTTTAAGTTAGGCAATCTATTTCCCTCACTTCAAATATACATTTTGCATTGGCCGGTATATGTTAACTGATTATTTTCAACAAACAACATCTAGGAAACTAATTCATGGAAATGTTTTTCACTCAAACAAACCCTTAGAACAAATGATCTATCTATTTCTCCAGTAGTATATATCAGGTCATCCTTCAGATGAACATAACACGCAGATCACAGTCGGACCACGCAAAAATTTCAGCGCTTAACCGTGCATATTCACACTTTCTAACAATGTGAAGCAGACTCATCCGCACACGAGCAAAGCACGTAAATTAGATCATCATTTGGCTCAAGATTCATAGTATCCGGAGCTGGAGCTTTTTGCTAACCCATAGGTCATCGTCGAGATAGACTTTCCTACTGTTTGGGTGTACACAGGATTCGATCTTCGTATCCTCGGAGGCGGAGTTCTTCCTCTTCATACTCACCGGGAACATGCTCTTGACAAGCCTTGCCAGAGCTCCCAAACATATTCGTCAAGGTTAACTATCTCCAAATAAGTAGGCCTCGCGACACTCAAATGATACATAAACAATGGTAAGAAGTTGAAGAAGTTGCGTTACGATATTATAATGAAGGCATGGCCCCTGTTTGGCTTGAGAAAAAAAAGACAGGAGAAGATACAGCCTATACTATCTTGAAATTTCAATGAACCTTCTCATAAGGGTGGCTATTCAGAAACAGCCACTCAGAGCAGTAGGTAAGCAAGACTAATGATCTCAATGCAAAACTGTGCAAATGAGGACGCTAAATCAGCGAATTATATATGATACACGAAGAACAAATGCCTCTAGTTGTCATTGGCTAGCACCATGGTTTGCATAAAAGTTCTTACCAATGGCAAACTTCAAATTTTGCAGGATTTATTTGTGACATTCCAATAAGTTAGCCAGCAGCATATTCTGCAGCTGAACTTACCCAATAACATCAGATATTCAACTACAGTTAATCACACTGCTGAGAGAGCTTGATTTCCCAGCAGTTAAAGATCAAGAGAAATCCAAATGAGAGAAGTCCAACATTTTACATCTCATCTTCTTGTAGAAGATCATTTTTTAGATACGACGACTCACCTCTAACAAGCTATGATCATTATTTACTCGAGTCCATGATGAGAAAGGATCTATACAAATGCAAACTATTATCAGAAAGTCTCCAATTATCATTTTCCTATTTCTACACTTAACTGGAAATACTAGGAGCGCTCTTTTGAATGGAGGACTGATCACAGGACGTAATGACAGAACACAGAAGAGGAACATATGCACTTGTCATGTGAGAAAGATAAATGCCTAGATAGCTGTATCTGAGACGGCAAAATTTAGACTGACAGACCAAAGAGAACAAATTGGGCAGAAAAGAATTATGCAGTAAATAACCTTAACTACAACACATTCCATACAATTGAATATTGAAGAATTCGACAAAAAGTTACCACCCTCAGCCAGGTCTGCAGCAATTCCAAATTGCAAAAATGTGCATATGCAATGCAGAGCATAGCTTCAAGGTTATCAGGTCAGGGGAGCTTAAAAATGGTTGAGGGAATCTTGAACTTAGCATCATCCTGATCAGTTCTCATCAGACTCGCCTCCTGCATCAGCAGTGGGTAACCAGTAAGATTAATGAACGAAAAAACCCAATTACACAGAACAACAGAAGTGGATTTATACACTCCTTTTCACCGTTTTTGCAAACAACGACTGTCCACAGTTACTTACATTCCGACTCTGCATACGATTACCCAAAACAACAAGGACTAGAATTTCATCGTCGATCACCTCAACATCCCTGACAAAAGCATGAAATAGCGATATACGATGAACCTACAAAGGCAACGACCAAAAGTCCAGGCAAGAAAAGCTTAAATGCTAGACATGGAACACGGTGTGCTTAACTCAGTACACAGATGTAAGATCTCTGTGACGCAAATGAACAGAATTCCCAAAGCAAAACTTAACACCCTCATCAGTCCTTAACCAAAAGCATATGAAACGAAACGCCATAAAAATTCCATAATTTCAATCAAAGAATCCCCACCAAAATCAAAAGAGTCAAGTGTCTGTACAGAACCTAAGCAAAAAGGCATAGAAGACTAACCTTCCTCGCCCTCCTCTTCATCTCCATCCTCTTCGCCGTCGCCTTCGGAATCGACCCCATACCTCGCATTCAAGAAATTCACGGCCTCGGGCGTGAGCACCAGCTTGTCCGCATTCAAGATATCGAACAAATTCAGCGTCCGCGGCGTCAGCATCTTGAGGGTCCCGATGTTCCGGCTGGAGAGCTGCACGATGTCCGCGACCTCCGTCATCAGGAACATCGACTTCTCCTTCGGGTCCAACCCCCACCGCCGCATCGCCTCCGCGAAATCCCTCGTCTTCGGCGTCTCGAACTTGTCCCCGAAGTCCTCCACCACCGTGACGCTCCCGGCCGCGCTGCTCAGCGCGGTCGACATCGCGAGCCGCTTCTCCTTCCGGTTGATCTTGATGGACCAGTCCCTCGGCCTGGGGCCGAACACGACGCCCCCGCCGGGCCGGAGCGGGGTGGTCTGGGAGCCCCGGCGGGCCCGGCCGGTCTTCTTCTGCGGGTAGGGCTTCCGGCCGCCGCCGCGGACCTCGCCGCGGGTGAGCGTGGAGGCCGTGCCGCGGCGCTTGTTCCGGAGGTCGGTGATGAGGGCCCGGTGCACGACGGCGCGGGCGGTCTCCGGCGGCGCGCTCCTGAGGTCGAGGTACGTCTCGCCGACCTTCTCGCCGGAGAAGTCGAGGATTGGTAGGGTGGTGAGCTCGGCGGCGACGGACAGGGAGAGGGGCTTCGGGGCGGGTTTCGACGAACCGGGCCGCGGGAGCGCGGCGGACTTGAGGGTTTTGTGAGAGGAGGCGGCGAAGAGTGAAGAGGAGAGGAAGGAGAGAGAAGTTGGAGAAGTGAAAGTTGCCATTTTTGGAGAGGGAGAGCTGAGATCAAGGGCGATATAGAAGGGAGTCTTATCCGGTTTCCATATCCGTTGGCGAAAGGGGAAGAGATGATGATGATTGATGCAGGGCTCGGTTGCTACTACGCTGTCGTTTCAGTTCTGTCAATCTCCTTTTCTTCGTCCTTCTTTTGATTATTGGATACATTGCCCTGAAATTACTTACCAAATAAACACAATTCCATGAAATTGGAGGTCGCTATAGCGAATCGGAACGGGCTAGAATGGAATTACAAATTGATAACTGAAACATGTTGAGCGATGGTGTGGATTGTAAGGGAGTGTTTGATTAGTCATCTTGTTAATTGCCTTCTAGCAAAATATAAAAAACAAAAAAGTCATTTTGTTAATCACCAATACTAATGCATCAGATTGATGAGAGTGGCGTAAAATTAACACGTGATGCTGATGTCATGCCAAATGAAGCATTTGTTTATCACAGTGATCGGTTTGTGATTTTTTTATATTAATATAATTTAATGAAAATTAATGAAAAGTAAGTTTATTACAAATATATCAATTTAGGATTTTTAATGACAAAAATATTATTTTATAATAAATTTGTTACTTGTTTATCGGTTTAGGGTTTTTGTGGTATTAACACATTAATTTAATATGATACTTGAACTTTTAGTAAATATTCAAACTAATCCATGAATTATATAAAAATATTTGATGTTCTTCTTGAACTCAAATTAACAAAGTGATAACATTTAAAATCTTCATATAATTTAATAATTACTTGAGGGATATCACATTGAACAAATATATTGCATATCTGATTAATGTTCGGGCATCATATCAAATAGACTAAAAATATATAATCATATTTTCCGATTGAGTCAAAATTCGGGGAATCATTTCTGTTATAATTCCAATCAATGTATTTTCTCCGTTTCTGGGGATGAGGATTGGGCGTGTCAAAGTGTCACTTATCCGTGCACGTCTCATCGTCCCCGCCGCGCCGCCCCTGACCTTACGCCGTCACACGGCGTCTCTCTTCTTCGTCTCTCCGTTTGATCGATCCCGTCCGTTTCCTCCGACCACCCCCCATTTCCGAAACCCCAGCAAGCTCCATCTCCATCATCCCCATCTTCATCACCACAACCGAACAACGCAAAGGCCGAATCGAAACGCCGGGCGAACATCTTCTTGGTCCTCCGGGAAGCATTCGAACCGGCAGATGTCGCGCGAGGAGCCCGGCGTCTACCACGAGCGGCAGAGGCTGCAGTTCTGCCTCTTGCACTCCCTCAACAACCTCTTCCAGGTACGTCCGCCGCCGCGTTTTAGCCTCTTTGCGCTCGAACTGGATTGGGTCGATCGCGGTTTTCCCCCCGGGGCCCCCCTGTTGAATGCCCTTTTTTTTTTTCTTGCTTTATTCTCTCGCCAATCAGAGGAAGGACGCGTTCACTCGCGAGAGCTTGGACCTGATCGCCGACAGGCTCGTCCTCGACGACCCCGACAAGCAGAGGTGGACCCCGCTGTCGCTGCTGTTCAAGCCCCACCACAACGCGCTCACCGGGAACTACGACGTCAACGTTCTCATCGCCGCCCTGGAAGGCGAGGGCAAGCGGGTGGCGTGGCACGACCATCGGAGCGGAGCCGCCGCGATCGGTCTGGAGGAGCCGGACGGCAGATTGATGGGTCTTGTGCTCAATGTTCCAGTCAGGAGGTACGCCGGGCTCTGGCGGAGTAGGCATTGGGTGGCGGTTAGGAAGGTCGAGGGCGTTTGGTATAATTTGGACAGCGATCTCGACGGGCCTTTTGCTTTTCAAAGCATAGAAGAAGTTAGGGAGTTCTTGGATCATGTGATGGCCAATGGTGGGGAAGTCTTGCTGGTCCTGAACGATGGCCATTGAGATAGGGAAGTTTCTTTGGTTCTTGTTGTAAAAAATTGATTCACACAGAGGTCGGATTGTAGATAGGATACACAGGGCTTCTTTTTAGCTTTGTATTGGATTTGGTTTCAGATAAAGATCCGCTTTGTATCTGGTCCACAGTGAAATTTTTCGAAATGAATGCTTAGCCTCTGAAGATTTCTTGGTTTGCCAGTGTCGCCGACAGTTTCTTTATCTCTTTGAAATTGTATATCAATTTTTTGATGTCTTTTTGGGAAGCCAAGTAGAATTGCAGTGAGAATGTGTAGGTGCTGATGGACTGTTTTACAGACTTGCAGTTGCAGCCTTTATTTGTCGGTGAGACTTGCTTGGACACGGGTCAAGATAGACTGCTCGATCCCATTCGTTAATCATGTGGGTATCACATGGATTCCCAAAGAAATTAATGGCTGTGACCACTCATGGTCCACGCAAGTCCTTTCTCTATTTGATGAAATTCGGTTACTGATGGCTTGCATTGGTGACATACCTAACCGGAAGACATGTCTTCTTCACTGAAATTTTCCAGTTCAAATTGATATTGAGAATTTTTGAAGAAGCATTGCTATTGGTTATGGTTGCCTTTTCTAATTGACCTTGCTGCTGGTGGTAAGTCGAGAAAAAGTGTTGAGGTTTAGTAGGAATCGCTCTTGAGCCATGCCAAATGAGTTGGATCTGAAAGCAGCTCATTGCAGAATTGCTGCTCTGCCTGGTCGGTGCAATGCCTGCAGATTTTTTAAAATGAAATAGTCGGCTGTGCCTGGTCAAATTGTGTTCGATGGCCTGCATATATATCTCTTTCTGAAGAGAGTTGCCTACTACGGCATTCATGTTGGCGGTTGGCACTAACACCTGAACAAAGTAGGAAATGAATATGGTAAAGCGGTGATACTTGTTCGTCTGGAAGAATTGGAATTGAAATTGCGAAGTTGGTGATTCCCCCATTCTGGGTAAGAAAGAGGACAAACTCATTTGAGGCGAGTTAAGCCAAGCCGAGAAGCGTCGTCAGTCGAGTCCTTTTATTAGACGATGCAACTTAATGGAAATGACTCCCATCGATGGAAGCAGTCTTGAGAAACATCTGCGTGAAAGGAATGACCCTGGACCCTCTGCATGTCCTGGAAGCACAAGACTTCCTATTTGGAGTTGTCACGAATTCTGAATACTTCCTGGTAGCTGTTGTGCTGGGCAATTTCATTTTTTATGAGAGCACAAGAGATCGTTCTTGGAGTTCTTATGAGTTCTGAATTCTTTCCTACTCGCTATTCTGCTGGGCAATTTCAATTTTCTGTTATGAAAATGGTCTTCCAAGTCTTAAAGCAAATGTTCTGTTTTTCTCTTTCTTGTGAATTATCTATCAGTTATTTGTAAGATACGAATGTGTACTAGATTTTCATCTAGCATGTTGCGAAGCTGTTGAATTGATATTTGATCAATGATTACCGGCAAAATCATAATCATAGAGTGGAGGACCTTCTTTCTGTTTTAGTTTTTGAGAGAATGACGTTGTCATATCACAGCTGTTCGATATGTCTTCTTCGCAAGACCCATTTTATCGGCACGCTGTCAGTTCGAGTCAAGGAAACTTTTGTCCTCGTGTTTGGGAACTCATCTGGTTGTGTTTTTCTTTCCCACGAACTTCACACCCATCCCTCTTGACATGTAATTTGTTTTCTTGGTAATCAAAATCTCTTGATTCTCTTGTAAGTGTGGCCCTCCGATAAACCCGAAAAGAAGGGACAAAAGTGAGGAAATGCATGAATGTGCAGGAACGAAAAGCGGCCATTGTTCATCTGTAGCCTTTGGAAGTGTCAATGTTTCTAGATTTTTATATGTTGCATCCACCTTGACAATCATAACCCAAAGAGAATCCTTCTGCTCAAAGAAACGCTGATGGGGATGGGGCTGTGGAGTGTTTCCTAATCAAACATTTAGTGGAACACTTTTGTTGACCCTCTGGCCCGTTCACTTGGAAAACTATAGTGGAAGTTATGAACAGCAAAAAGAGCTACAGCAGTCCTTTAGCTAAAGGAGCAAAAAGCGCCACTCAGACAGAAATTAAAGAGAGAAGGTGTGCTATCTGGTGTAGGGTGTCAATTTCTTATGCTTGCTTTTCCTGAAAGCGATTCCTCAGCTGAACTGGAGTTTGTGTTTACAGGGTCGATCGTATTAATTAACGAAAATTGCACTCGTGTGGATACTCTAGTCATCTCAAACCTGTACTAGAAAAAGGGGTGACCCCACATGACCAATAACATTTTTAATTGGGGTCTTTCGTTTGTCTGTAGCTTTGTGAAGTGCGATCTGGCCTGGTTGAGCAATTAAGATTTGTAGGGCAGGGTAGCATTCCTGAGGGAATTATGATGGCGGTGATGCCTTTGTTAGGGCCTTTATTGTTTAGCCAAATCATTGAAATTTTCAGAATTTCTTTCCTCGAAGCCATTGTATTTTCGGAAGTCACATTTTTGAAAAGCCGTAATCGTGGCTCTTTGCTTATGAAGGGGGAGTTGTCTCTCTGGAATCACAGATAAGTGAGAACAACCCCTTTTTTAGTTGACCAAAAGAAAAGTCTGCCTCTCTCTAGGTACTTGAACATTTATTTCGAAAATGAGTTTGGGATTAATCTCCAATGCACAAAGCAATGTGGAAAAGTTTCTTGGTCAAGCCATGATGCTGACTATTAGCTAACACACTCGCCGCCCCTATTTGACAAGTTTCACTGTCCAAGTGCACATTGCGAATCACGCCCTCGCACGAGTACGCTGAATAGTAGAACGAGTGTTTCAGTTCACACCGATCTCTCTATAAAACTTTGGTCTTTGGTACCTTTTCCATCAACCCCACCCCACCCCACCCCTCCGTCCCTCCCTCCCTCTCTCTAGTTCTGGCCCTTCTTCATTTTCTTGAGGTAAAGCAAGCTGTTTGAAGGATGTCGACGAGAGGAAACAGCAGATTGAGTCAAAGGGAAGAAACCAAGAGGCCGGTGATTAACCATCACAGGCACAGGCATAAACCGACTGGCAAAGTTGCTGGAAGAAGGTGGTGCACCGCCACCGCGGGAAACTGCTGTGTTAGAGTGCCTGCAAGGCTAGAATCTTCGAAGCTTTTGAAGCATCTTAGAGAGAAAGTGTTAGCAGCTCTACGGCTGGTGTCGATGAGAAAGAGGGCAACTAAGATCTCTTCCTCAGTCAACTCAAAACCATCCGCAGCTTCTTTCGATTCACAAAGAACTGAAGCTGTCGAGGACTGCATCAATTACATCAACTCATCATCTGCATCATCATCATCTTCGACATCGTCATCGTTGTTGTCGTCTTCTTCTGCTTATAGTACAGTAACTAATACAGTCACCACTCAGCCACCAAGGCAACTGCCGCCGCCACCGCCGCCTCCGCCGCCTCCGCCACCTAGTCCTCCTCCTCAGCCAATTTCGTATTCCAAACCAAAAGATTCTGCTACTCAGCCTTCATCTTCGCTGCCGCCGCCGCCGCCGCCTAGCCATTGTCTTCATACACAATTGAATTTTGAATCAGAAGGATCTGTAACCCAGCCTCAACCTTCACCACCGCCACCACCTACCTCTTGTCTTCAGCCAAAGTTGAATTCTGAATCAGAAGGTTCTGCAATCCTGCCTCCATCTCCACTGCCGCCGCCGCCGCCTAGCCATTGTCCTCAGCCTAGACTGAATTCCAAATCAGGATATTCTGCAATGCCGCTTCCACCTTCACCACCACCACCTAGCCATTGTCCTCAGCCTAGACTGAATTACAAATCAGGAGATTCTGCAATGCCGCCTCCATCTTCACCACCACCACCACCTCCGCCGCCATCACCACCAACACCACCACCTAGCTTTTACGAACCAGAAGGTACTGCCACCCCACCTCCACAAACACCACATATGCCACGACCATGTATTCCTCCTCCGGAGACAAAATCAAAAACCCAGTCAGTAGGTTCTGCTGCTACTCCACCTCTGCCCCCACTGCCGCCACCACAACCTTGTCTTCCTCCTCATCCAAGATCGAACCCAACTCAGCAGTTTATATTGGGGTTAGTTAAAACATCAGAGTTCTGCTCAAATCTTCCTTCTGCTAAGAAGACTTGAGCACATTGGTCCTGCGAGGCAAAATTATGAATGTCTTCTTTGCTGGTGGCAATACAATGTACAATATGTTGTTGCTTTGTTCTGTAAGCTTTGCACTAAATAGTTTGATTGCTTACATATGTTTGCAAATGTAAACTCTTGGAGATGTATGCAAGCGGCATTAAAGTTATTAAATATTGAGAAACAGAACATCAAATCAATTAGGAAACAGAAATTCAGTACTCTTAAGAGAGTAAATTTCTCTTCAAAGCACCAGCAATAGAGCATAGCCTTAAAGTGAAGGTAAGGTTCGAGCTTCTCCCTTTCATTTCTACTTATTGAGCTTTGGCAATTGCGGGTATTCTGGTTTGTCCGGTGTGATCTTTCTATGGACAGGTCGGCGTGCCACTTCCCTCCCTTCTCTGTTCTCAGTTGAATATTTCGTCTTACATATGTTGTGAAGAATCGATGAAGAATCTAGGAGAAATGATGATAGATACATGTGCTCCATCGAAACTTGTGGCATTTTTCTGTTTGGCTCTGTCAAATATAGGTTCCGACTGATCCTCACACATTCATTATGCTGATATTCCCACTTGATGGGTGAAATTTGCATGATACTAGCATTCCAAGTAATTATGCTATGACTTTTTCTATAATTTTCACCAAATTACAGAAAAATAATTTAAAATAGAGGAGTGGTAATGACCATTGATTTGAGCATTTGGCTCATAACACTGTTCCATGTGAGTGTAAGATAGTCTACTAATCTAAAAGGTGCTGATCCTGAAGAGAAATGCATGAAAGTACAGTAATGCTAGTTGTGCTGAGATTACTACACAAAATTTTACATATTATGTGAAAGGATGGAACTTATCAGATTCTTGAACATGATTTACTCATTGATCTATCTACTTATGGCTATCACATTACTATATAAACCAATTAAGTGAATCAATTTAGATGTATACAGCATAATCTAATCCGGTCTAAATTTATTCCACTACCATCTCCCCGCTCCTCTCTCTTTCTGTGTGTGTGAGTGCCCGTGCACACCCATGTATGCATTCTGAATCAAAAGAAGCTTGAGGTTGAATGCAACCACTTGCATGGTGGCAGATGGAGGGGGCGCGCAACCCCAAGAAAGAGCGAGCCGGGGCAAGGGTGTGGTGTGACAGCGAGACGGGTGCGATGGTGGCGAAAGCACACGAAAGAGAGAGGGGGTATGTTTGGGTTAATGTTTTAAGGTAGAATTCTCTAAATTAGTTACCTTTTAATCATTTAAGATAATTGGTCTCCGGTTACCCTCATTGTAAAAATCTCTATTTTTTGGTCACATTAGAATTGTCCTTTTAGACATGATTGTAGGACATGATTATCATCGTAAATAATCTTTATTTTTTGGTCTTGTTTGAATACCGAAACTTGAAGGACACAAATATGACCTGCAAACATCAATCGTCACTTGTAATAATGGGAGTGCTATTCTAGCCGGATATTATGTAAGAGCGATTGTTAGATGATCTCACACTATAACATTTCTTTTTGTCCACTCGATCTAATCACCAGATTAGCATTCTTTAAATAAAGTAAAGAAATCCCTAACTCGCTTGATAGGCTACAATTGACTTGATTGGACAGAAGGCGTGCACTTTGAAGACGCCTAGGAAAATATGCATTCTAGCAGCATGATATTCTAGTGCCATTGCGTCGACATATTTGGAATTGGCTGAGGCATGCAAACCATCATACACACTTCCCCTCAATTCTTTTCTTCTCCCCGGAATAGCAAGAAATCAACTGGTTTGGCTTATCCAGAATGAATTTAAACAGCCCTTAAAAAGACTTCAGAGCAAGTAAATACAGACTTGAAGTAAATCTAGTACAGAGATGATTGAACTGAATAAGGTTCATGAATCGATTTTCACCGGGAATCAAGTGGCCAAGCCAAGTGGTTGTCGGGTCCGTCCTCAACATCCTCATTTCTTGGCGAAGAGGCCGCCGAAGCCGCCGAAGCCGCCCTTCTTCTTCGGTGGCATGGCGACCGTGTTCTTGCTGCCGGTGCCGGTGCCGGTGCCGCTGCCGTTCTTCCCCTCCACTTTCTTGAGAATCGGGTCGGTCTCCAGGAGCTGGTCCTCCTTCGCCAAGCCCCCCACGATCCAGTCCAGCAGCCCCTTCTCCTCCTTGCTCCCGCCAGCGCCTTTCGCTGCGGTGGCGGCGAACACCCTCCCGGCGGACGGAGCAAAAACTACGGCGGTCAAGGAAGCCATCTCCTAAAGGCCTTTCCCTTCTCCTCCTCCTGTTTCTCTCTCCCTCTCTCTCTCTCTCTCGCTCGCTCGCTTTGCTTATTAGAGGTCGCTAATGTGTGGGAATGGTGTGAGGGCGGCGTGAGATAATTATATCTGCATGCTCCTGCTCATCGATTTTCAGCCGTGCGATGATCGAACCAGAGCTGAGTGGAGCGTTCCCAGCACAAGACCTCCACAAGTGGCTTATCTTCATTCTCAAAGAGTTTCCTCGATCAGTAATTTATTTCTCCCTCTTTTTTTTTCTTCCTTTTTCTTGGGGGAGGAAAAAACATGCAGCTGGAGAGTCCTTGTCAGCAGGTGTGGATGGAAATTCGACACATGGAAGGACCATAATCCATCCGCTTATCCGACAGATTGGGCCGTATTTGCTGTACTTCTGCACAGGCCCATAGGCTCCCGCACGAGGAGGACGAGGCTGCCCGTTTCTGTCCGAGGCAAGAGCATCCCGTTTCTTCAATACTCTCAATGGACGAGGAAGGAAGGAAGAGCGACTACTTGTCCCTTGGTCGGACGCATCCGGCTTACACAAGCCATTGGATTCTCTAGGACTCGAGTGGAGGCACACGAGCGGTGACTTACGTGCATTGGGCTCACAGGGATTACGTCTGGCGCATGTTCTCGGCGGAGTAAGACATTTTACTCCCTTGAACTCCGTGCTTTTTGAACCTATTCAATTGGGTAAGTCATGAGACCTGTGTGTTCGGATGGGCCGTAATATGATATGCTAGGGTTTGTTCTGTAGTTTTTTTTTTCTTTTTCTTTTTGTGTTTTGACTTTTAGATAACTTTCGAGAGATGTTATAATTGAATTTACATCATTTGGCAAAGCAACTAAAATACTTCTAAGTCGCATAAATAATGGAAAAAAGTACTGAAAAAGTACCAAAAAAGTCATAAACCTATTATATTAGTAGCAAGTAAATCCTAAACCTTTTATTGGATCGATTTAATCTTAAACATTTTCATATTAGTACTAATTAAGTCAATCCTATCAATTTATGCAAAAAATTGCTGATATGGACATTGATTGTCTTATGTGGCATGACTAACATTGACCTAGTAGAGGTCGCTAGTTGCTGGGCAAGGTGAGGGTTGGGACACTCTTGCAGGCCATAGGCGAGACTAGCCCCTACCAGCCTTTGGTGAGGCTACCCCTTGCTAGATCCAGTTAAAGGACCCTCACTAGCTACTGGGCAAGGTGAGGGTTGGGACACCCTTATGGGCCATAGGCGAGACCAACCCCCACCAACCTTTAGTGAGGCCACCCCTTGCTAGACCTCACCCAGCCATCACCAACCCATGGCGAGGGTTGGCCTCGCTTGGATGAGGCCCCTAACTAGCGTTAGAGGCCGTGTGAGGGCTAGTGAGGGTCCCTTCACCCTTGCCATTTGGGTGAGGCCACCCTTAACATAGGGTGGCCTTGCTAGCCTCTAGCAAATGCTAGGGGCCTCATCCAAGTGAGGTTAGTCCTCACTAGAGGCCAGCAAGGGCTTCCCAGCGCTTGCTGGCCCTCATCGACCCTTGCCTTAGCCAACCATCACGAAGGCTAGTGAAGGAAAATAATGAAGAAAAGGAAAGGAAAAACAAAAGAAGGAAAGAAGGAAAATAAAAGGAAAAAGAAAAAAATTAATAAAACTTGAGAAAATCAAATATTATATTAAAATGTCAATACTAGTGTTAGTTGTGTCACATGAGATGACTAGCTTTTATGTCAACAATTTCCGGCATATGTTGATAGTATGGATTTAATTAGTATCAATGTGAAAATGTTTAATATTAAATTGGTTTAATTGAAATGTTTAAAATTGAATTGGTGTTAATACAATAAGTTTATGACTTTTTTGGTACTTTTCCTCATAAATAATCGAAACTTGAATTTCTTATTTGCTCAAATCACCAAAATGAATTGTTCCTAGATATTTTACCCACGAACCTATGTGACCATAGAACTAGCCTAGTCTAATTGATACTTCAATTTAATTGGGTCCATTGCTCACCCTCAACCATCGCTAGTGAAACATGTCTTGAAATCTTTGCTCAATGGATACAAAACACCCATGCGTTGGCGTCTGCTGCAACTACCCTTGGTGTAATAGCAAGCACTAGTTTGACTTGGTATCGCTCTTGCAACTTGCACCAAAACAGATCTATTCACTTTATCAATAAGCGAGCTGGATCTGGTGTATCATAAGGGATTTTTCTTTTATGAATTTTTTTATAACGAAAAAGAATTCAAACAAAATAAAAAATGGTACTCTTTTATTTCTTCGGATTCAAAATTCAAATATTAAAAAAATATTTGAAATGGAAATCGATTTTACCCATCCATATGGATTTTGACAGGTGAAATGGTGGAAGGCGCTCTCCCCAAGTATCACGACGGGATTTACATTTGCATCAAAATGTTCGATTTATGTTATAGCTATTGCCCTTTTAAACAATGCGTATGATTATCACCCCAGCACTGTGTTGGTGGAGGTAGAAGAGAAATAATTCTATACAATAGCACGATCGGATTTTCACCATCCTTATTATTAGCAATGATTGTGAGACATTTTATGTGTGACTTAATATTCATTGTTCTTAGAGCTGTTAAACGGGTGAGTCGGGTCGGGTTTGGGTCGGGTCATTAATGGGTTGACCCAAATTGACCCATTAACCCATTTATGACCCATTTATATCTAATGTAAATTTTTTGACCATACCCGATCCGACCTATACCAATCCCGACCCATATTAATAAATATTTTCATATTTAACCAATGTAGGAAAACTTATTCTTACATTTTTTTTTAAAGATTATATTACTAAAAAACTTCCAAGCAATACAAATCCAATCAATAATTTTTTTTGAAAAATAGTTTTATATATTTAAAAACTAAAATAGTTTTATACATTGGACAATTTTTATAATTTTTAAAATAATTTTTTTTAAAAACAAAATTTAATTATTTATATTTTTATTAAAAATATATATTTTAATTATTTTTTATTTTTCTAAAATTAAAATTAAAATTATCTTTATTTTTATTTTTTTAATTTTTAATTTTTAATTTTAAATTTTCTTTTTTGTTCTTCTTCTTTGGCCGGCGGCCGGCCACAGGCGAGCCTCGAGCTTGCCCGGCTTGCCGACGCTGGCGAGCTCGCGGCTCACCAAATCCGGAGAGGGGCGAGCTCGAGCTCGCCCGACGCCGGTGAGCTCGAGTCTCCCTAGATCTGTCGGCGAGGCCTCCGCCTCGCCAGATCGGCGAGCTCGAGCTCACCCCTCGTCGGACGTCGGCGAGGCCTCCACCTCGCTAGATCCGGCGAGCTCAAGGCTCACTTGGCCGGTCGCTGGCCATCGCCGTGCTTGCGACCGAAGGAAGAAAAAAGAAAAAGAAAAAATAATTAAAATACAAAATAATTATAATTTCGATTTTTATATAAAAAAATTGTAAAGTTAGAGAGAGGAGAGAGAAATGATAAGGTTTTAAATGAAAATAAATAGGTTCATTTTTAATGGGTTGATAAATGGGTCATAAACGGGTTAGAGAGCTGACCCATTTAAAACCCATATATCTTAGTCTTGACCCATTAAAACCCATTATGGGTGCTTTATGAAATAAAGCTTGACCCATTAATGACCCATTTAACCATAAATGGGTCCATAAATGGGTTGCACAACCCATTTAACACCTCTATTTGTTAAGAAATTGATGAGTGTTTCCACCTGTGAGGGCCGTTCTCGGTAGTCTCCTTGCAAAGTGCCCAACATGACTACATTCTTATTTTAACGTGCTAGTGCCCGTACGCTTCACACCCCCATGTTGCTTGTGAATATTTTTCTTCTTCATTAAGCAAAGAATACCAACGATTTTACACTAAAGAGAAGCTGAATGTTGGCAATTCATCATTTCAAATCATCTTCACACTAGGTTCTCCCTGGAGGGTCATTGAATGTGTAGATAATTATTCTATATAATAGCACGGCCAAATTTTTACCATCCTTATTATTAGCAATGCTTGTGTTACACTCTATGTGTGACTTAATATTCAATATCATTAAGAAATTGATTCAGGTTGACAATGCGTAAGGGCAAAATGAGATAGATGTTCGGGTAATTGATTTTTTCGCTACTAGGCTAAGAATAGTGACTTGTCACAAATTTCTTGGAAAATTATCCAAAAAGCTCTAAACTTATTGCATTTTTACCAATTTAGTTTTAAACATTTTAATTTTGTCAATTAAGTCCTATACCTTTTAATTTTACCCATTGAATCCGAAAACTTTTCAAATTTTGTCAATTGAGGCTATTGGGTTAATTTTGGTGGGTTGTCACAGACATGGCAGTCCATTTAGCACTAACCATTCTATATGGTGTGATTGGTGCTAATATGGATAAATTTTAATAATTTTTTCGATTTTTTTTTAATTTTTCCCTTTCCTTTTCTTTTATTTCCTTTCCTTTTGTTTCCATTTTTGGTTCAAAGGGTTGGCAGGGCCATTAGCCATTGGTTGGGGGCTAATAACCCCTGCTAGCTATTGGGTGAGGGCATGGTGGCCCTTGCTTAAGCCCTTGCCAACCACAGCAAGGGGCTCGCTTGCTACCATTGAGGGCTGTGCAACCCTCTCTTAGGGGCTAGTGGGGGTCGTCATCACCGGCCATTTGAATCAAAAAAGGTTAAAACAAAAAAGAAGACGAAAGAAAAGAATTAGCAATTCAATAAATTTTTTTAAAATAGTATTAAAATAATATTATAAATTGTCCACGTTAGTGCCGATCATGCCACGTAGGATGGCCAATCTCCACATCAGCAATTTTTGGTCAAAATTGATTAGATAAACTCAATTAATAAATTATGAAAAAGTTTAAGACTCAATTGATAAAATTGAAAGGTTTAAATTTGAATTGATAAAAGTGTAATATATTCATAACTTTTAGACAATTTTCCCCAAATCTTCTGGCTCTATATGTGGTTGAACTACTTCCCTTTCACCATGAAATGTCGAAGACTCAATTTAATCCTTAAGAGTTTGACCAAAAAAATAAAATAATCCTTAAGAGACCAAAACCCTAAATCTATGGGCTGTTCTAGTTTCGAGGCAAGCAGGAGGAGGCAATTTTCTAAAGGCCCATAAACATGATAGTCAAGCTTTGCATTAGTCATTCAGTTGGTCCAAGGAAAGAACGCAATCCCCAAGAAACATTAAATAGATCTTCGATCCACATGGATAAAAGATATCTGGCGGGTCATCAAACTATTCACTTGCTACAAGCCAAGCCTCTTATATGCATTGCGCAGTTCGATAACTTCTTCTATACATTACTAGAATCTTAATGTTGAAAGTTTTCGTATGCATAGCTTTTCAATAGTATCAGTTTATGCTCTCACGAATTTCATAGGCCGAGATTCTAGTTATCAAATTAGTCCTCAAGAACCAAATTGCATGTTAAATTAATGAGAAAATTACCAAAAAAGTCATAAACCAGTTGTATTTGGGATAATTTAGTTCTAAACATTTTAATTTGATCAATTTATTCTTAAAATTCTTAACAATTTACCAATTTTGCCTAGAAAAGGTTAATGTGGTGGTCTAGTTATTGCTGACTATCCTATGTGGCATTACCGACATTAATATAAACAAAATTTTTAATTTTTAAATATTTTTTTTCTTTATTTTTCCTAACCCTAAGTCAGCAAGGGCACCGTGGTCCTCGCTGGCCATGGGCAAGGACGTTGGCTCCCACCTGGATTTGGGTGAGGGCCTGACACCCTTGCTTGTGGCTGACGAGGGCGTGGAGGTCCTCACCTATGGTTGGTGAGGGCATGGAGGCCTTCACTTGTGGACAACGATGGTTGTGACACCCTCTCGTAGACCAGCCGAGGATTGTCGGCCTAGGGTTAGGAAAAAAAATGAAAGAAAAAGAAAATAATAAAATAATAAAAAAATAATAAATTTAGAAAATGTTAACACCGGTTGTGTCATGTAGCATGGAGGACAACTGGTATTGACTAGATTGTAACATTAGTAATTTCTCACCAAAATTGATAGGAAAAACTAAATTGGTAAATCGTTAAAAAGTTTAGAACTAAATTAATATAATTAAAAAGTTTAAGACGAGTTGGCACAAATGTAACAGGTTTATAACTTTTTTGGTGATTTTCTTTGGAATTTATCAATGTCTTAATAAATGTCACATGAAGTACCAATTTCCACACTTTGATGTCCTTTCTTGTGCAATAATTAGAAATATTGTGGTACATAAAAAAATGACAAAAAAAGTTTTGAGGGTGCCAAGAATGAATAGAGATTGAAATTTTGATGCAAATTAGAATTTAAAATTCATGAAAATTGAACTGATCACATTATAGTTATCTCTTTGACAGAAAAAAAAATATTATAGTTATTTTGACGTGTGATTGGTGCTTATGTTCATTGACATAGTGATATATGGGTATAGTCCATACTTAATAATATGAACTTTTTATCATGATTTTTTTTTTTTTGAGGTAGTTGAAAATCACTTCCATTTGCGTCAATTATAGTCTAGACTAGAGAGATGTTTTCTCCCTCAAGTTACGAGAATTATAAGTTATTTTTATTGTTGATGATAGATCGGACTTGAGCATAGTTTTGGGACCTTCTATATGTCGTTATTTAAGAAGAAGATGGGAAATCAGCATTAAATATTGAAGTCCAAAAATTGGAAAGAGTGGGCTGTAGATGGCGGTTAGCCTAAGGAAGGGCGAAGGGTGACGTTTGTGACCTTCCTAACGCTTCGATATATCCTCTCTCTCTCTCTCTCTCACTACTTGCACGAGAGTGGTCAAACTCCTTCTAAGTGGGTCTTGATTATTTGGGTTTCTTGACATCCTTTTTCATCTTTTTCTCCATGTTTGAAGAAAAAAACCCTAATTTCTCATTGTGGTTACACCGTCTCTAACTACTAAAACTCTCTCTCTCTCTCTTAAGTTTTTGCCAGAAAGAGTGACACGAAAAGAGGGTCGTCGCTCGGGCTAGAGCAGGGGTTGCTGAGAATTGGTAACAATGCTGAAAGAATTCTTGCTTTTTTGGATTAACCCCATGATCAAGAAAGTCCCATGCACGCATAATCGACCTTACTTCTCACTCGAAGAAGGTGCAGAGCATTGAGAGCTGCTGATTGCTGGTTCAATAGTAAACGAATTTCTACCAAACGATGATTTTGATATTGCAAGTCGGTACGCAGCACATGACAGCCATAAGGGGCAAGCCCCAGAATTCGTCTTCCACACGACAAACGCAGCGCGTATGGAGGATTCTTATTTTCTAGTGACAATATCTCAATATTTTGTCTCGCTGGCTAAAGTTTTGGTTAGCAAATCGAATCGGAGATAACTGTGTGCGCCATCTAAGAAGAAGAGGCTTCATTGGAGTCGGTGGCTTGGTTTCCTCTCGCACCAAGAAGTAAGCACTCACGTAAGAGATTATTGTTGAGTCGTTTGATCGACACCATACTAAATGATAGGGACGTGTCTATTTGGATGGACAAGGTTTAAAAACACCCGACCCTGTAGTGAGAGACGAGAATTGACCTAACAAGTTAAATTTACAGCTTTTACAAGTAACATGGGGTTCTAATTTGGTTTCGAGTTGGACATATAGTCGAGAAAGTTTTGCTTCTTAAGCAAGAGGGTCAAATTGTTCATAAGAATGTGTAATTACCAATAAACAAGTCTAGTTCGGGGACAGATTTGTACCATACACCATCAAACCTAAATTGGGAATTATACTTAGAGAGGTTGAACAGATTCAAAAAGTAATTCACTATAGTCTTTTTCACATCGTAGAGAGGTTGGACAGATTCAATAATTACTCTATGCATGATGTAAAGTATTGAAGAGTAAATTTTGAGGGAAGAAAACCTTAAAGTGATACTGCAGATCTCTTGTGACAATTCTTCTCCTTAAAATAGAGAGATTACATTGATATTGTCAATGTGAGCACAAGAAACGAGGAGTAGGAAAAACAAAATTGATGCAGTCGGAAGCACGTTTGCTATTCATATATACTAAGAGAAGTTCTAATTTTCTAATCTACAGATGGATTTTGTTAATGAGTATCATCAGAGCCCATATACAGATTGCCCTCTTGATGTTAATGCACGTTAGTGTCTTAAAAATCGAATTATTGTAAATCAAAGATATTTCACCAGTATGCTAGAACGCTCGTTAATAAAACATTTACAGATTGTACTTAATTAACACGTTTTTCTTTCCTAGTACTGCTTGTTAATCCTTCCAACGCTTACTCTCAAGCCTCTGCAATGCCATGAATCCGAGTGCGTCCCGGTTCAGATACGTCAAGAAAGTCTCAACAACTCCTTCCTAAATTTTCCATTTCCTATCATATCATAACAGAGATCACCTTATATATAACGATTAGTTTAACCCTTTTCTCTCTCACTCTCTAATTACGAGACTTCATGCACATATGCTTTAGTGCATTCCTCTCTAATTTGATCTCCTCTTGAGTTAACCCCACACCGCTCTCGATCAATCACGTCCCCTCATGGAAACCCTGCACATTCTCTTCACTGTGGTGGCCGCTGTTTCGGCATACCTCCTCTGGTTCTCCTTCCTGGCCCGAACACTGACCGGCCCGAAGTTGTGGCCGCTCGTGGGGAGCCTCCCCGCCCTCTTCGCAAACCGCTGGCGTATCCACGACTGGATGGCCGGCAACCTCCGTGCCACCGGCGGCTCCGCCACATACCAGACCTGCACGATTGCGCTCCCCTTCGTGGCCCGCCGGGAGGGGTTCTACACCGTCACGTGCCACCCCAAGAACATCGAGCACGTGCTCCGGACCCGGTTCGACAACTACCCCAAGGGCCCCGAGTGGCAGGCTGCCTTCCACGACTTGCTAGGCCAGGGGATCTTCAACAGCGATGGAGACACGTGGCTGATCCAGCGGAAGACGGCGGCTCTCGAGTTCACGACCCGGACGCTCAGGCAGGCCATGGCCCGGTGGGTTAGCCGGACCATAAAGTCACGCCTTTGGACGATTTTGGACAAAGCTGCTCGGGGTAATACCTCGGTGGACTTGCAAGATCTGTTGCTTCGTTTGACGTTCGACAACATATGCGGACTCACGTTCGGCAAAGACCCAGAGACTTTGTCCCCGGCAATGCCCGAGAACCACTTCGCCATGGCCTTCGACACCGCCACTGAGGCGACGCTCCAGAGGTTGCTATACCCGAGCTTCCTATGGAGGTTGAAGAAGATCTTCGGGGTCGGCTCGGAGAAGAGGCTAAAGAGGAGCCTCGAGGTCGTCGAGAATTACATGAATGACGCCATCGACGCGAGGAAAGAGGCTCCGTCCGATGATCTCCTGTCGAGGTTTTTGAAGAAGCGCGACGTGGACGGGAACCTCTTCCCCATATCCGTCCTCCAGCGCATCGCGCTCAACTTCGTCCTCGCCGGGCGCGACACGTCCTCGGTCGCCCTCAGCTGGTTCTTCTGGCTGGTGATGAACAACCCCGACGTGGAGGAGAAGATCATCCGGGAGATCTCGACGGTGCTCCGGGAGACACGCGGTGACGACCCGGCGAAGTGGGTGGAGGACCCGCTGGCTTTCGATGAGGCAGACAGGTAGATGATGAATTCATGGTAGAAACTTTATAATACAAAATAAAAACTGAGACCTAATAAGGGCAACGACACAGACAAAGAATAACGAAAGCGTACGAAGATTGATTAATTCAATGGAACATAATGATTGTGATATTCTTATTATATGTTTAATACATCAGGTTTACGCATCGAAGAAATAATTTACAATCAATCACGTTATTTCATATGTTATTTTAGTAAATTGGTTTTTATATTATAGAATCTATATATCTTAACCCTAAAACAAAAGACTATTGCATATTCTATTTATGCCATTGGTGACATCATTTATGTAATATGAGTCTATCTTCATGGTAAATCTATCATCTCCAATTGAGGTTAAGCCTACTTCTCATGTCTAGAGATTACACCCACAAGAACACGAGTCTTTGTATAATTTCTCAGTTGTGATTAGTTTACTTCACCCAATTTATCTTGTAGAAACAATTCCTCTAAATTGTTCACCTTGCAGGTTGATATATCTGAAATCTGCATTGGCCGAGACTTTGAGACTGTATCCTTCCGTGCCCGAAGATTTCAAGTACGTGGTCTCCGACGACGTCTTACCAGACGGCACGTTTGTGCCTGCTGGGTCAACAGTGACGTACTCGATATATTCGATCGGGAGGATGAAGACCATATGGGGTGAGGATTGCATGGAGTTCAAGCCGGAGAGGTGGTTGTCGCCGGAGGGCGACCGGTTCGAGCCGCCCAAGGATAGTTACAAGTTCGTAGCCTTCAACGCGGGGCCCAGGACTTGCCTCGGGAAGGACCTCGCGTACCTGCAGATGAAGTCGGTGGCGTCGGCTGTGCTCCTCCGCTATGCGTTGTCGCCGGTCCCCGGCCACCGGGTGGAGCAGAAGATGTCGCTCACCATGTTCATGAAGAACGGGCTCCATGTCTACTTGCGCCCACGGGCCCTCGTGGGCCTGGCCCAGAAACTCGCCGCCTCGGCGTAGAGCCTTGAAGGCGTGGATGGAACTCTCACGGCTTTCGCCACGGTGGTGGCTGGAACTTGTAAAGGCGTAATAAGGTCGTTCAACTTGATTTTGCGTTATAGGGTTATTACTAGGTCCGTGTGGCGATTCATGCATACAAACCCACGGTAAAATTTGTTCTTGGTTCTGTAATTGTTATTCGTCGTTGTTTCATTTGGGTGGGGGGGTTCCAATTTCATTCAAGAGTATACTTGTAACATAAAAAAGGTTGTCATTGTGATAATTCTGCCTTCTACGCCGTGTCTTCCACATGTTTAAACTTGGTTTCAACAAAAAGGAATTGAATTCGTATTGGAGTATTTAAACCTTCCGAGGTGATCCTTGCTGATTTACACGAGATTCTAGATGTCCCATATTACTCGGGTTAGAGCATAAACTAGCGATGCTAAGAGGGATGTACGGTCTAATGATGCTACTATGAAATATGTACTCATGAGTGGAGTAGCCGTTTCTATTTTGGTTCATGGTTTCTCTTGGCCACATGATTCATCTGGGAAAGATCGGGCTTCAAGAAATACCGAACGTTCTTCCCAATATAGTGTTTCCATAAGGTTGACCCAACATCTAAAAAATGAAGACAAAGAAGATCTTCATCAAAGTTCTCCCATCGAGAACAGAAGATGCTTTGTTTCACAATTCTAAGCATGCAAAATTAAGTTAACCAAGGTCATAAGCTGTCTAATGGAATTTTCAGGATACTGTAACAAAGTATCTAGAGAATATAAGTTACCTAAAAAGAGATTGAATTAGATGTGACAACACCATCGGCGATGAAATCCATTTACTGACATACAAAATTGATGTCCGTATATACAGCGTTAAATTCATGAAAGTTTGTATTGAGATAATCTCATGGGATTCTTCCTCCTCCACTCGTATAATGCCATGACAAAGTCAAATAATCGATAGCAATTTTAGTAAAGTTCTGGTCTCAGGATCCGTCATTTTGGTCTCTCAAATGCTTTTACCAGTTCTTCAGATTTCAGCTATGTACCAACCACCACGCAACTGTCCTGCCTCCTCTGGTCTTGTCGGTTTCTCGTGCACCTTATCCAAGTCTTTATTTACAGATCAGATGCAGGATGATTGGCATGTCGCGCGTTGATGATCAAATATCCGACGAGGATCAATCCAAAATCTTCTCGCCTGATGAGAAAAGGTTCCACACGACGGTTCCAGTTAAGTAGAGCCCGACTGAAACCTTGAAAACATCGTCCCAACTCCCTGCAAGCAGAGAAAGGAGAAGACTATAAGGCAATCTGAAATATTTTCCAAACAATTTTATCAGCACTATTTTTTAAGAAGTTAAAATTATCAGTCAGGACAAGGTAAACACCGTGTTGCAAGATGTAGCCCGTCGCGGCTGTCCCAAAAACACCGGCCAAAACGCCAGCAGTATTGGATAAACCGAGCAGTACTCCCTGTCAAGAGAATCCAAAGAAAGACGTTAGCTGGGACATTACGAAAACAACATGGTTACACTGGTAACACTGGACTTTGCTGCATAGCCCCTGAGACGGTCAACAGAAGTCGAACATTTTCTCCAGTTGGACTTCACCGGGATCAGGATTTATCTCCAAATGCTGCAGAGTGGGGTAACCTCTAACTAAAACTAACAGAGATGAATCATGAAGAAATACTACTTACGGAGTAGCGGGGAGCAAGGTCCTGATGATTCGAGTACAAACCAGATTGTGAGAATGCATCAGTTCCCTGCTCAAAGAGTTTCTAACCAGTTATTATGAGGAAACGTCTCGTCCCATGAAAGCAGATCGAATCAAAGTTGGACAGGCAAATTATAACGTATCAGCGTAGATCAATCTAAAGTTTTTCAATGAATGTCAGTTCGATTCAGTGTTTTTATGAAGTCAAGATGCCAGCATACTGGCCTAATCTAATGTCCCTATCCATGTAGGGAAAGAGATTAGATCCCTTGTCTTCCTAATTGATTAGAAGTGATTTAAGAAAACCTTCTGATGGGTGAAGTGAGGCTTTGCATGTAAATAATTCTCTCTTTTGCTTCTAAAATTACACATTGACACATTAACATTCTGGATTCAGTGAGATGGAGGCAAACCTGACTGCAGGCCATGCATAAGACAGCCATTGCAGGAGAGTCAACATGGCTCAACTGGGTAAGAAAAAAAGCAGGCCCAAGAAATCCAATTGACTGCATGATCTGCACGATACAATGCAAGCTGGTGCCGGATCAATGAATGTCATCTACTTAATATGCAAAGCACAAGAACGTCAAGAGAAGCTAATAATGACATAGCTTAAGCTAAATAATACGCAACTGATTTAAGGACCTCTTACTATAAGAAATAGCTGGTTAAAGTAAATTGTCATTGTAAGTTGAAGATCGATCATATATATATTAAAGAGAGAAACACGTTCAGTTTTTTTCAATCTTATTATTTTCATTATGATCTTCCAGAACTGCTGTTGCTCTCCTAGTACTAAGACACGAAGTGTTAGAACAAGGTACCTTGCGAACTGTAGTCACAGATAAGCCATTGCTGACAAGAGTGTCTGCAATCCAACCTCCAAGATTAGCAGAAAACGCCATAGTAAGCCAAGGTAATACACAAATAAGCCCTGATTCTGTGAGATTGAACTTTAGCACCTGTTATTATTTAAGGGATAGATGAAATGGAAGAAAGTCAATTATTGCACAAAGATGGTCCATGATAATCCACCAGTCGACCAATTATCATATGAGTAATCTTATAAGTTATCAAGTAAGTAGGAAAGTCAAGGGAAGAGTCAAAAGCTTACTTGATTATAGTATGTCGGCATCCATGTGAGAAGAATAAATGTCCCCCAGTTGTGACAGAAATGACACACTATTAGGGCCCATACAGGTGGTTGTGACAGTAGCAAACCCCATGGTATCGTAGTCACAGGTTCTCTTGGAACGCTGTTGGTTAAAATCAGCTTTTTCTCTTCAGGCCGCAGCTGAGGATCATCGAGAGGTGAACTGTATGCCTGCAACAAGAACTCCCGAAATTAAATTTTCAGTGATATAGCTCTTGAAAGATATGATCTCATCTAGCAGCAAGACTTTGAAAAAACGCCATAGGAATCCATTTTTCTAAAGGACGAAAGAAGTCACCTTATTTAGCCAGGTTGCGAACCATACTGTTCCCAGAGAACCAAAAGAATAGAAGACTGATGGCCAGCCGAACTGATGTATCAAAAACGGTGAAAAGGCCAAGCCAGTGACTGATCCTAGATACATACCACTGTAGACCAGTGCCAGTGATCTACTTCTCTCTGATACAGGAACCCATTTTGACAAGATATTATTCATTGCAGGCATAGCAACACCCTGAACAGAAGTATGGGGGAAACACATTATTACTAATTTCAGCTTAATATAATTACCTTTCACCAAAAAAAAAAACACCCTGAACAGAAGTATGGGGGAAAACTGAGTTATGTCGAGCAGACACATAATGATTCAAAGTGGTTTTTACACCTAAAAACATTATTACTAATTTTTTCCAAAATAAACCCACAAACTATACACAGAAATGCAACGAAGCTGGGACTTGAGTCCGTCTATCTTTCGTTGATAGAGGGTTTTTAGTTTTGGCTTGGTCTTTTGTTTCTTAGTTCAGTTTGTTTTTTGGAACTTGGCACCCTTACACTCTCCCGCGAATTAGGTCCTTTGAGTGTTCGTTTTGGTGGTGCCAGGCTTTTCTTGTACTTTGTGCAAAGTCTTATCAATACAAATCTTACCTTACCAAAAAAAAAAAACTATACACAGAAATGCGCCTAATACCAAATTCGGTTTCGAATGCTAGATGCAGTTTTTATCTATTCTTGTCAGCATAGGAGAACGAAATAGATTAAGTAGATTAATGAGCCGACCTCGCCAATTCCCATAAAGGCACGGACAACAAGTAGGTAAGGAAGCCCAAGTTTAGCAGCGACTGGAGTGAGAGCTGTTGCGATCGACCACCAAATTACCCCAAATCCCAAGACAAGTTTCCCACCCACCGTGTCTGCCCAAATGCCACCGGCAATCTGTCATCAATGACTGGAGTCAGAGCAAGAAAGGAACACTTGGATTCTTGCTAACAGGTTTATCCAGATAATCAAAATTGTTGCAGGCATATAATGAAGAAAAGGAACCACCAAGAGCTCAATACTCTTTAGCTGTACCAAAGAAGTGTCTTTACCTGGGTGAGGAGATAGCCCCAGAAAAAGGAAGACTGTATCAAACCAACGGTGGTTGGGTTCCAGTTATATTCTGCAGACATGGGAAGTATAGCAATACTCATGTTTACCTGCCAAAGCAAATTTATATAAAGATGCTAACTGGAAAAGCTCTGTATTCTTGGAAAAACAAGTACATACTTAGAATGTGACCAAATCTGAAAATTCCAAGTTTGGGATTGTAATTGCATCAAGAGATAGATATGAATGTCATCCAGTAAACGACTAGCAAAAATTATTCCCATCCCCAATTGCAAACTTCCAGCCATAAAATTGATGCATATATTCTGGTCAAAGTGTTTAGCAAGTGTTTAGCTGTAGTGAAGAATGTAACATAACTAAAACTACAACTCGAAATCAATATCCAACTATCAGATTAAGAGAAACTTAAGATACAAGGAAGGTCTTCAAAAGAGATCAAAACTACCGTCCTTATAGCTTCTAAACTTCGAGGGACTCTTGGCGAATTTATGCTAATTCACCACCCATATGATTATTGCATTCTAATAGAACAGAGATACTACAAGAAGTGAAACTTTGACTATGCCTACTAATGCTCTAGACAGCAAGGACCCGCCTTTAAAGAAACCGATCAAACGTGTACTGTAATGCAACATCACTTAGCAAATTTAGTCATGTCATACAATTCCCATAGAAGACCAATCTGACGGCACTGGGATTTTCTCAATTAAGACCAGTAAATCGACTCAATTAATAGCCCAGGTTAAAGCTAAACAAGATTCAAAGGGTCGAGTCAATTTATAGCAGCTCGCGTCTCAAATTAAAGCTGGCCGTGCCACAACATTGCAGAGGTGAGTCCACATCCAGTTACCCTGAAGAATTCATTCAAAAGAAAAGCAAAGAAAATACAAACAAGGATAGAAACATGTAGCATTTCCTTCCCTTTGCTACAATGGCATCATCTAAGAAAGGCTCTACATCTGCCTTCGTCAAATGGGTTTCTTCTCGGGAAGGATGACAGCGCCAAGGTTACTCCCCAAGTTGCTAATTCACCAAAATTAAATGACGCAAGCAAGACAAAAAGTAGTAACATCATGGAATGATGATGCCCATCATTTTGGTCAATTTTCTCCTTTCCTTTTTCTTTAGCTTAAAACGAATAATCTTTTCAGGAGTACTCGCTTTCCTTCTAATTATTTTCCGCCTGCCGGGACAATTCTAAATTGAGGAAGCAAATTCTTGTCTGCAGCCATAGCCACAGTACTGGGAAGCAGAGTAATGGATGAGCGAAGAGAAGAGAGACAGAGGCTTTACCCTGTCCATGTTGCAGAGCAAGAAGGCCGAGAAACAGAGGACCACGATGACCCATCTCTTGGGGAACTTTTCCCACCAAGGAACAACAATATCCCCGTCCTCGACTTGGCCGGTCTTGAACTTCGCCGGCTCTCGCACGTCGGAGATTTCGTACTGCTCCGACTTCAGGCCGGGGTTTCGGGCCGAGACCCGGAACGTGTAACGTCGTCCCCGCGAGATCAACCGGACCTGGCAGTGGAACCGAGCCGCCGACGCGAAGCTTTTCCTTGGCGGCGGCGGCGGCGGCGGACCGAGTGAAGTTCTTTGCTTGAGGAGGGAGTCGGGGTGAGGAGTGTAGGAGCAGAGGAAGGCTCTGGCGTTCATAGCGCTGAAGAAAGCTTTCAGCTGCTTCGCATAGAGAGGGAGGGAGAGGGCGACTGAACTGATGATATTTGTTAAGACTTGCCTTCCAGATTTGCGGGGACGAGAGAGAGAGAGGGAGAGATGGGATATTTATGGGCACTGGTGAATGTTACGACACGTGGAGGTTGCATGGAGGAGGGGATTAGATTGCGGCTTGAGTTCTCCAAGAATTTAACTGAAAAACGGGACTTCGTTCGCTTGTCCTAGATTTGGTGGTCTTGTTGGCGCATACCACGGTGGGGTCTCTCTGGCCCGGCCACGAACCCAGCACAATTATTATTATTATTATTTTTATTTTATTTTTTTTCTTTTTCAAAAATTGAAATATGATAGAATCTCCAATTATAGCAATGAATGCGATTTTTTTTTTTTGGCAAATTCAAGGAAGGTTTGTATGCTCATCCTAAAAAAATTTCTAACCCTAGTACACATAGTGCCGAATAGCTACAAAGAAGCATAAGCTAGAAAACATGATATGTGCATATGCAAGATTTTGTAAATCCAAATATCCAGGCCTTTACTTTAAATCATAAAATAGGTCACGTATGATTAAAAAAATCAAAAGAGAAATGTTGTTTTTTTTCGAATTTTGTTCTATACAAATTTAAATTTCTTACCATTATAAAAGTACAAGTGCTCTAAAAACAATTACACACAAATTACACAATGCCTTTGACATCATGTTCCTCATTGTGATTCAAATGATACAGTGTCGGCATTGTCCTCTTATTCGTGTTTAGCAATTTCGGCTAAAGTGAGTTCTTGCAAAAACCAGCCATATTGTAAGGCAGCCTAAAAAATTTTCGCACACATACTACACCTATAGTTTTTCCAAGATCTGTTGGCTCATACTGAACATGGATTGATGCTACTATAATATTCAATTGGGTCAATAAATCACGAGTCATGATGAAAAGAACTAGAAAACTAGCGACTCTCTTATTCCACCATTTAAAAATGTTGATATTGCCTTCGCCAACTCTTTCAATGTACTTAGGGTAGTTTGTTGTCAAGTATTTCTCCAATATATCACTAGATTAAGACAGAACAAGCAGAAGTCTGTGTGGATGTTCTTCTTAATGAACCAAGACCACACAAAGTTTTTAGCGCTGTTCGACGAAGGCACCATCTCTGCTCGTGTGGTGGAACTCGTTGTGACAAATCAACTAGCATGGGTAGCATAGATATTCCGAAGTCAATTCCTATCCACTTTATTTGGACCTCCTCATATAGTCCATAATTCTCGTAATATGGAATAAGAAAATTTTGAACCCCTCCAATTTCGACCTTGAATCTAAGAGAGTGGACACCTAAAAAAAGAAAAAAACCAACAAATTATCCTCGTAATATTTGAGAAATTTCGGCTTCATGGCCAATACTGTTTGTTGAAGAAGGGATCACCTCCCTTGTTCGCCTATTGAACTAACGTCATGCATAGAAATGGAACGGTTCGGTTGTTTGACAGTTAATTGCTGGTGTTCAAAGCATCCTTTGCATCGTTGGAAACTCATAAGAAGTCCGTTAAAATTTTAGCAACTCTCCAATCCTCTGGTGTCGACAGCGGGATATTGGCACTTGTACAACGAGTGTTGGAGTATAGGGCAGCACACCCATCTCCTTGCATACTCTTTTCAACATCGTGTACGTTGAATTTCACCTTGTTCTTACATCCAGATGGAATTTCTCAGCTTGCTTTGCCTACATCAAGTGCGAGGCCCTAAATCCTGATGCCTGAGTGGGGTAAATCTCATGTATTGAAACTACCCATGAATGGTTATCATAGAACCGAAAAACTAGTGAAGACTGTCTTGCACAAAAATTAATATAGTGACATACACCACCGTACATGGAAGAAGATCCCATTGCATGCGAGATTTAGCTATCAGACCTGAATTTGGAAAAGGGAGATGTTTACATTGGCATTATCTAGTCTAATGCTTAAAATTTTGTCGGAGATGTCAAATCTCATTATTTTGATGGCAACATTTTGGGAATTATACGAGAATATTAACTTCTTAAACCTAAGAGCTTTGTGACGTAATTTCCATTCATCCTCAACCTAATGGTTGTTGACAACATAGCGCGTGTAATTCATAGGGGTAGTCTATAAACCGAAAGTTAAAAGAGATTCAAATGTTACCTGTCGATAGTAGATGCACCCACACTACCATTTTCACCTCGTACGACGAATTGCAGTTTCTGGTGTTTGTCATCAGCAGTTCAGCAGAACGGGTTTGAACTAAGGTTGTAAAGCTATACGCATGTAGTCGACGCAGTGTGGATCCTCAGCATCCCCAAAAGATAATCATGGCAAGACATCTCTTCCTCATGTCGTCCCTGGTGCCTCCTCATGTCGGCTCAGCCTTTTCTATGCTTAATGTAAGTTGAGTCACGTAGTAACAATTGTTCTGTTGGAGTGCTGTGGCATGGTGAATCAAATGTTTTGAGGCAGAAGTCCAGGGAAGACCCAACAAACGATGACACGAAACAGAGGATGGGAATGTTTAGATGTTCTTGCATTGAGGATCCAAGGCACCCCAATTCTAAACTCCATATTGGTAAATTAGATATATACTAAAGGGCATAATCATCATTGTATTATTTTAGCCTTAAACCCTAGGTGTATATTGTAAAATACTTTATCAATGAAAATGACGTTTGCCCAAACTCTGCATGGTATTAGAGTGGTGATTCTCAAAGCCAGTCTCTTACATCCAAAGCCACCGTCTTTTTGGCACGACTGCTGCCACTGTTCACCGTCCATCATCGGATGTGTTTTTCCCTTTTTATTCTTACTCATGGTCTCTTACCCCGTCAAATTCAAGAGCTAAATTTGGATCCTTCAATTTTCGTGCTCGAGAGGATCCTTCAACTTCAGGAGCCTCTTCCCCACGTTGCTTTCGTCAGATCTAGATAAGACCCTCTTGCCAACAATCAATTTTTTGTGCTTGAGAGGGTTTTCCGACAATTCTACAATGGACAACAACAAATTTACCTATTGCAACAACAAATACAGCTTCATATCAATCAAATCAGCCATAACTACAATAAGGAACTAGTAGCACGCCTAAAACATGAAGTTCAAAACATATGGCAACGGGAGGAACAATATTGGGCTATGAGATCGAGGATCCAATGGTTGAGGTGGGGGGACAAGAACACTAAGTTCTTCCATGCAACGGCAATTCAATGCAGACAATGCAATCGAATCAGCATGTTAAAGTATGAACAACTTGGCTGGATGCGTGACCCTAATCAACTCAAGAATATGACGCAAACATACTTTCAAAATCTATTTTGCTCGACTAGCTACCGAGATTTTGGCCCGGTTCTCACACAATGCTCTCAAGTGGTCACAACAGACGTGAACATAGGTTTAACAACAATGGTTTCTAGGGAGGAAGTTAAGCAAGCAGCTTTCCAATTAGGTGTTACTAAAGCCCCAAGTCCCAATGGCTTCAATGGGCTTTTCTATTAGAACCACTAGGATATAATAGAAGATGACATCTTTAAATCAGCACAAGATTTTTTCAGATCAAGAGTGATGCCCCCTGGTTTTAATAGAACTTACATCACTCTTATCCCAAAGGTTCTGCATCTAGCAAGGTTAGAACAATATAGACCCATTAGTCTCTACAATTTTATATATAAAATCATTTCAAAAGTGCTGGCAAACCGACTGAAGACGTGGCTACCTGAATTGATTTCAATAGAACATAGTGCTTTTATCACAGGTAGACAAATATAAGATAATATTCTGGTCGTGCATGAGGTCCTCCATCAGCTTAAAGTTAGGAAAAGAAAGAAGAAATTTTAGGCTATTTTAAAGATAGATATGCAGAAAGCCTATGATCGGGTAGAGTGGGATTTTCTAGAGGCCTATTTTAAAAAATTGGGCTTTCAAGATCTATGGGTAGGGTGGGTGATGCAATGTGTTACCACGGCAATTTACAGTGTTAAATTAAATGGTGAACCGTTGCCATACTTTCGTCCAACAAGGGGGTTAAGACAGGGAGATCCTCTTTCTCCATATCTGTTCATCCTATTAGTTAACGTCTTATCTACTCTTATCCAGCAAGCTGTTGACTCAAGAACCCTCAGAGGAATTAAACTCAATAGGTATTGCCCTACACTTTTCCATTTATTTTTTTGCAGATGATGCAATATTTTTCTTGGATGGACGAACCCTAGAATGTCAGCAACTAGCGAATATTTTAAATCAGTATTGTGTTGCAATGGGTCAGGCGGTGAATAGAAACAAATCAGGTCTCTTCTGTGGTCGAGATTGGCCCTCTACTTTAAAACAAAATTTGGCTGCAGAATTAAGAGTTCCTGTGCTTGAAAGGGTAGGAAAATATTTGGGCATCCCATCTGACTGGGGGTTATCCAAAAAAGACATGTTTGCTTGGATTTTAGGTCGGGTAAATGCGAAGCTTGAAGGATGGAAAGAGAATATTATGTCTAAAGGAGGTAAGGAAATCCTATTAAAAGCTGTAGTGCAGGCACTTCCGCAATACGCTATGTCCATATTCAAACTTCCTATTTCTATATGTCAATCTATTGAATGCAGAATAGCAAAATTCTAGTGGCAAAACAATAGTACTAGAATAGGCATTCATTGGAGGGCATGGGATCTTCTCAAAGAACGGAAGCTCGAAGGGGGGCTTGGTTTTCGGGATCTTCTAACTTTTAACAAAGCCTTATTAGGAAAGCAAGCCTGAAGGCTATTCCAAAATCCTTCATCTTTATGGTGTAGAGTTTTTAAGGGTCTTTACTTTCATTATGGTAGTTTCTGGCATGCAGGAAAGGGCAACCATTCTTCTTGGGGATGGAAGAGTTTAATTCTAGGTAGAGATGCTATCCTAAACAAGTTGCAGTGGTATGTTGGTGATGGGCAGAAGATTAACATGCGGGATGATAAATGGCTCGCCGGGGGCATTACTGGTGGTCCAATGCCTAGAGGAGAGCCACAACAGGTTGCTGGATTTATAATTCCAGATGCTAAAGTCTGGAATATTCCTTTTCTAAGAAATAGTTTCGACTACCAAACAGTGGAGGAGATTATAACCATTCCATTAAGCCCTATTTCTACCACATATCAAATCATTTGGACAGGCACACAAATAAGTATCTACTTAGTTAAAAGTGCCTACCATAATCTCAGAAATTCAGACTATAGACAAAACAGAAACCAAGCCTTATCCTCATATCAGCCTTCTACCCATCTCTAGCGCCAAATCTGGAAAATAAAGACGGCCCCAAAGATTCAACTTTTCTTATGGTCGTTATGTCAGAACGCTCTATCTACTAAGGACAACCCATGTCGGCAAAACATCATTCAAGACCCAGCATGTCAGTTATGTTCATCACACACACTAGAAACAACTGAACATATTTTCTTATTTTGCCCATGGACGCAAAACATCTGGTCTCATTCCAGTGTGCAAATAGATATCTCAGTCTTCAGAAGGCACATAATGGATGTGTGGCTTGAAGATATAATTGAAAATCAATCAGACTTACCTACAATGGAGATCATAGCGTCCATCCTTTGGCAAATATGGAAGGCGCGGAATCACTTCACTTTTCGACACCAACATCCCAATCCCGAATAGCTGGTGGACCTAGCGCTCACAAATGCAAAGTTGAACAGCAGCACGATGCAGCAACCCACAGAAGCAGAACATGATCTTCTAAACCCTAATCGAGCATGGATTCCTCTGGACCGAGGCAGTATTAAGGTCAACATCGATGGGGCTTTTCCCATGGCGAATCAAACGGGCTCTAATGTGTGTGTTTGTCGGGATCATACTGCTACTTTAATAGCTGGATACATAAGTACGGTTCGAGCATCTTCCCTGGTGCAAAGTGAGATTCAAAACCTAATTTCCGCTCTGACTTATTTGCTAGATTGAGGATAGGATGAGGCTTACCTCATTATAGAGTCTGATTGTTTACCGCTTGTGGAGATCTTCAACGATCTAAGCCTTCCACTGTGGGACTGTAGAGCGCTGGTCGCCGATGCTGCAACTTTGATTCTCGACTTTTCCCATCTGCACATCCGGCACTGCAGAAGAGAAGCGAATGCCATAGCGGATTGGGCCGCTAAGGCCCATGGCCATGGCACCCTTCCTCCAAATTGGGCTTCCTCACCTCCCCAAATTTTAAGGGATTTGCTGTGTATTGATGCCCTATCTATGGGTTGTACTTTTGGTCATACTTAAATGAAAGACTTTGTTTTCAGACCAAAAAAAAAAAAAAAAAAAAGCCAAAGCAGCTAATCTTTCGGTCGGAAGTCACCATGGCAATTGAGTCTCAAGTCTCTTCAGCCAATGTTCCTGCACATGAGTGGCCGAATAGCCCTTATTTTATGTATCCTTCTAATAATCCTGGATCTAATTTCGTTGGCATGGTCCTTACGAGTGACAATTACAATAATTGGTCTCGTGCCACGGAGATTGCCCTTTTTGCCAAGAACAAAATGGTGTTTGTTACTAGAGAAATTGAAAAACCAGCCGTAGGCAATCCTGCTTATGCATCATGAACTCGTGTTAACAATTTGATTCTATCTTGGATTTTTAATACCATTTATCTAGATTTGGTGCCAACGGTTCTCTACTTAGAGTCAGTTGCGGACATCTAGGCCGATCTCCACAAACTTCCTTCATCGTTGAATGGTCCTAGGGTTTTTCATCTCAAGCAAAACATATGCACCCTTACTCAATGTGATGATGCCATGACCAAGTACTACAACAACTTGCAAAGCTGCTATGATGAATTGAATAATTTGGATCCGTTACCGCAATGCTCTTGTTCGGCTCATTCAATCATCACCAAACAACAAGTGAATTGGTGTTTGTTTCAATTCCTCATGGGTCTCAATCTAAGGTACACCAATGTTACTAGTCAGATTTTACTAATGGATCTGTTACCTAGTGTTGCACGTGCATATGCACTAGCTCTTCAGGATGAGTTGCACCGCCATATCTAATCAGATCGCTTGTTGTTTGACTAGACTAGCACTTTGCTTAGCACTCATAGCATGCGCCATACATGTATTTCTCATCCCATGGACAACCCAGCTCTTTTGGTGCTCCCACTCTATTGGTCAACCTAGCTAAATGGACGAACACGTCCTGCAGCTGGGAAAGATGCACCCACTGTGGCATCCTAAGACATACACGCGATGTGTGTTATTGATTTCATGGCTTCCCTCCCAACCACAAGCAGCACCATGAACAATTATCTACCTCCTCCTGTCCCACAGACAACAAAGTCCAGCCATACGTCTGTTGCGGCACATTCTCCACTCACAAATGATCAATATAAGCAATCGTTGCGCCTATTGCAAGAGGTAAACATCTCAAAAGCCAACCTCTTAGGTAATGCTCTTGGCTTATCTACAAATTCATTTCATTTTGATACTTGGGTTATTGACGCAGATGCCACCAACCACATCACGAACCTCATCACCTTACAAATCGGAGACACTATTCCTCTCCACGTCCCACCATTGGGATTTCGAATGGTGTTGGTGTCCCCGTGACATTACACGTTTCGGCTCCTCTTACCTCAACTATCTCCCTTGATAATGTCCTTTGCGCTCCCTCTTTTAAATACAACATATTATTAATCTCCAAGCTCACTCAAACCTTAAACTACTTAGTCACATTTTTCCTAACCAGTGTCTTTTTCAAGACCTCTTGACGAAGAAGATCATTGGTTGGGGCCATGCTACTTGGAGCATGGTGATTTTTATTACTTGGAGATTTCTATCAAGTCTATTGTCCTCGCTACTAGAACCTCTTCACCTCATCTTTGGCACGCCTGCTTAGGACATCCATTTGAGTTAGTTTTATCTACTTTACAACAAACTTTATGCTTTAGTCCAGCAAAATAATTGAGTCCATGTGATGCTTGTCATTATCCAAGCAAATGTGTTCGCCTTTTACATCTAGCACTATTACTACTTTATGTCTGTTTGAGCTTATTCATCTTAACATTTAGGGACCTTATTCTCATTTTACACATAAGATTTGTTGTTATTTTTTATCTATTCGCGCTATACTTAAATTCTTTTACTTACTTTTAAGTCTAATGCAATTGATTCTTTGATTCACTTCTTTGCTTTTGTTGAGACTCAATTTCAAATCAAAGTCCAAAATTTTCAATTTGATAAGGGGACTGAATTCCTTTCCTCTTCTTTACAAAAGTCTTTTTGCGCCCATGGTGCTCACCACTAGCGCAGTTACTCTCACACTCCTCAACAAAATGGAGTTGTTGAGTGTAAGCATCGTCACTTACTCAATGTTGCTTGTGTATTGCGTTTTCATTCTAGTATGCCTCTTCATTTTTGGGGGGATTGTGTCTTAATTGCTACTTATCTCATAAATGGACAATCTTGTCCTCTCCTACTGATAAAACCCGTATGACCTTCTCTTTGGCAAACCACCTTCCTATTTTCATATTCGTGTCTTTGGCTCAATAAGCTACGCTTCTACCGGCCATCTTCACTTCGATAAATTTGGCCTTAGATCTTGCCGATGTGTTCTAATCAGTTATCCCATAAACCACAAATGCTACCATCTCTATGATCTCCAAGACCAAATAATTTTTACCAGTCATGACATCATTTTCTATGAACATGATTTTCCTTTTCGTCAAACCATCGAACATACCACAACCGAACAGACCTTGGTAATTCCATTACCCGTACCCGACCTTGGTGAAACATCTCCTCCTCCCTCCACCCAAGTACTTGCACCAACCTCACCTCCTTAGGCTCCTGCACGCATGGTCGCACTATCACCCCTTGAACTCGAAGTCATTCCCCAACCATCTCGGCCATGCTGTCCACCTGGATATCTTTGGGATTACCACTGTGCTATTGTGGCCTCCGATCAATCTTGTTTGAACTCTAAGGTAACCGGATCAAGTACTTTTTATTATTTATCCAACTATTTATCATACTCGTGTTTTTCACCTACTCACCGTGCTTTTTTGCCTCCATATCCTCTGAGCAAGAATGTAAAAATTCTGACATTTTGTGTCAATCTCCCAAGTGGCGGGAGGTGATGTCTTTTAAGATACAAACCCTTGAGTAGAATGACACTTGCAAAGTTGTTCTTCTTCCCGACAAACATGCCATTGGATGTAAATGGGTTTATCGAATCAAATATAATTTTGATGGCACTATTCATCACTACAAGGCTAGTCTCATTTTAAAGGCTTACACTCAAATGGAGGGGATTAATTACCATGACACATTTGCGCTTGTTGCTAAAATGGTAACCGTCCATATTTTATTAGCTCTTACTTTGATTCATCATTGGCCTCTCTACCAATTAGATGTGAATAATGCTTTTCTACATGGTGATCTCAACGAAGAGGTTTAAATGAGGTTTCCATCGGGTTTTCACACGAAGGGAGAGAATTTAGTCTGTCATCTTACAAAATCACTCTATGGCCTTAAACAAGCATCGACGCAATGGTTTGCTAAATTCTCTTTTGCACTGTTTGATGTTGGTTTTCAATAGTCCAAGGCGGACTATTCACTTTTTACATTGGTCCTAGCTCTCTCTTAACCATTGTCCTTGTTTATGTTGATGATTTGGATATCATGGGTGATGATGAAGTTATGATTCAACTTCTCAAGCGATTTCTTGACACATAATTTTGCATTAAGGACTTGGGTATTCTTAAATACATCTTGGGCATTGAAATTTCTCGTTCCAAGTCTGGGTCTTTTCGCAAAGGAAATACACTCTTGATATTTTGTCTGACATTTGTCTTCTTGGAGGACATCCTGTTGATACCCCAATGGAACCCTATATATATTTTCGAACTCCTCACCAACTCTTAAGGATCTAGGTTCATGTTGACAACTTATTGGTAGATTATTATATCTTATTGTAACTCGTCCAAATTTACTCTTTGTATTGCAACATCTTAGTCAATTTATGCACTCTCCTAATGAAGACCATCGAAATGCCACCCTTCGCATTGTGCGGTATCTCAAGCATGATCCTGGTATTGGTTTGTTTTTTCCATCCGATTCTACTCTCCAACTTCATGTTTATATAGATTATGATTTGGCATCTTGTTCTAAATCACGTTGATCTATTTTTGGTTATTGCATGTTTATTGGTTCTCATCCCATCTCATGGCATTCCAAGAAACAAACCGTTGTTCCCCATTCCTCAACAGAAGTTGAATATTGTGATATGGCCTTTACCGCATGCGAAATCACATGACTTCACATGCTTTTCTCGGATCTCCACGTCAACACTACCACTATTGATCTTTTCTGTGATAATAAAGCGGCCATTGACATCACCACTAATTCTGTCTTCCACGAACGCACCAAACACATCGAGATTGACTGTCACTTGGTTCATGACAAAATTCAAGATGGCTCTCTGCGTACTCTTCATGTTCCCAATCACTCCCAACTCGCGGATTTGTTCATGAAATTGGTCACGCGTGATTTATTTTGTAATTTTAAGAACAAGTTGTTGACATGTTTACATTTACCAACTTGAGGGGGAGTATTAGTAAATTAGGTTTATACTAAAGGGCATGATCGTCATTGTATTATTTTAGTCCTAAACCCTAGGTATATATTGGATAGTTAGAAATGTTACTATCCCGGCATTCCTGAGTATCTTTATGCTCTGAACTAAAATTTTGAGTAGTTTGTTGCTAAAAGGTTATCTCTGAAGGGCTTGAACAGGAAGTTCACGTATTGTAGGAAGGCATACTTGTAGAAAACTGACTCTGTTTGCATAGTTCTATTCGGTTGGTATCAAAGCCATTGTTTTGTTTGTAACATGATCTGTTCCATGTGCTCAACAGGAGAATCCAGTGTTGAGAAGATTTTCTCCATATCATGTTTGATCCCGAGATCCTAGAAGCTCCGGTTACTTTAACCTCTTCCCAATCTTCCTTTTCACTTTTAGATTTTCATGTGTCAAATGCTTTTAAAATTGACTATTTCTATGAGGTCTCTCTTACTGATAACACTAAGATCTTTGAAACTTAACTCCCTCTTATGAATCCATATTCTGCTTTTGCTAAACCCGCCTCATCGTTTTCTCCCATTCGCTCTATTCGGCAACTTATTTATCAAACTCCCGAAGAAGTGAAAGAGTATGTATAGTCCTCCAAGTTTGATCAATATCCCATTCTAGCCACCAAAAAAGAATATATTGTTACTTTTCAAATTCCCCCAGAATTTCCCAAACAATGGACCCAGTAGGGATACTCCCATGTCCATTGTGGAGCTATCCATCTTGCTCTCACTTTTCATAGTCGAAAAGGCCTGCTAGTTGTGGCTAGAATGACCCTATTGGATACTCGGTTCCTAGAATACCAGTATACTTGTATTGGCATTGTCCAAACCATTTTGAATGTTGGAACAATCTTTGTAACCCTTTATCCAAATTTCAACATTGTCTTTTCAAACCCGTAGCTACTTTCCTTCTTGAATCCGAATCCAATTCACTGGGGCACCCTAGACTGTTCACTCTATTGCAACAACATTGCACTACCAGAGAGTCTATTGAGTACAAAACCATGCCCTTGATCTAAATTTCCAAAATGGAAATGAAGACGCCCTGTTCATCTCCATGCATAATGACCGGGCATCCTGTATCCATATTCCCATATAGATTCCAAAAGAAAAGTTGGTCAAGCTCATTTCAGAGACCTAGGTTACCAACTACAAAAAGCTGCATTAGAATAACAAGTCTCTCCATTCCTTGGACTCTTAATTTGTAAGGAAAAAGGATGGCACTGTTGCCATCAAATTTGGCAAAGAAAAGGAAGAGAATCCTTCCATCTTCCAAACCTTGTTCATGATCGAACCGTGCGTTCCAGAATCAATCTTTGAGCTAGATCTCAAGAAGCTTGTTAAATACTTTTAGAGTAATGAAATCATGTCCATTTCAATCATTGGTTTTGTGTTTATACTGCACAAATTCTCCCGACGAAGTAGAGCCAAATACAAGGCCCAGGCAAAAACCCAAGAAAGTAAATGATATTATGTACCAGAGGTATTTGAATGGAGACCCTTCCATTGATATCCTTGGTGAGTGTGATGAGTTTCAATTCATGGTTTCTTATGCTCCACATCCACCACAAAAATTTACATCGTCACCTTCCATTCCACCAGTCTTACCACCAATATCACCTCCCTCACCCCATCACAAAAAACCAGCCGTTTCCCCATTATACAAGCCAATCTTAAAGTGGGTAAAAAAACATTCAGACCCGCTTGAGGTCCCAGGTGAAATCCTACCTAGCCAAAAGGCTAGCTTTTCCATCGCTATGTTCCAAGAGGTAGACTTTCCTCCTATTGCTCGAGAAAATTCAAGACTTTATTTCCTTACCCCTAAAGAATTCATCGATCCTCAAGGGAGATATCGTCATGTTTCAAAAGTACTTGCCTCAACTGATTTGGACGAACATGGAGGGTAAAAAAGAACTCCCGTTATTGAAGCCGTTCAGAACTAACAATCGAAGACTCTTCTAGTGCACAATAATGCTTTTAAGACGATTAATTCCAAACTTGTGGATGTGCAAAGAGATCTTAAGAGATATGATGAAACTACTAAGAAGATGCTTTCGGACTTCCAAAAAAGACTTCATGCCTTGAAATTCAGATAACATTTGGGATATCATCATTTCGAAAGCCCAAAGGCAACAATAGAGAAGCTCTAGAAGCAAATACAACTTCTTGAAGAAAGAAAATTCAAGCCCTCAAAATCCGTTCCTAATTGTGCCACGAACTGTGTATTTGCAACCACCACCACCACTGTAGAACACTTCTATCTTTGTTGTTCTCACAAAAACCTCTATCAGACGAGACAAGACTGATGTGGTGGAAATGTGAAACCGTCTTAAAGAACTAGATTGGTTAAGAAAGGAAAAGGGAAATGAGAAGATTCTTGAAGAATTTTTTATTTCTGTAAGAGAGAAGTCGGATCAAATGATGTTATCTAACCCGTCGGAATCATTCTTGAGAGATCTAGGCAATCACGAAGATCAGTCTGATCCTTCTACCTTGAAGGATTAGAGTTGGCCTCCACCAAAATCGATTTTTCCAATCGATTCGGAATCGAAACCAGATTTGGTATCTCTTTCATTCTCCTCCTCTTTTTCAGTTCTTGCCATTGAATCCTGTCCTATTGTACCAACCACTTCATCAATATTCATGGCCGATCCCCAGAATCAAGAGATAAATTCTAACCCTTCTAAACCAGAGGTTATCTAACCAAACAATCCATCCAAGAATCTAACTCCCTCATTTAAACAATTTTTTTAACTGTTGATGATATTCCTTATTCCAAATGGCTCAAAAGATTTAGAGAATTTCATACTTGGTTAAATGCTCAAGCTCTCACAAATTGTGACGGGTATGATGTCCTCTTTGGATTTGTTACAAGATTTATAGGGAGTCTCAAATATTGGTGGCAATTGGTGACAGAATAAGATCAAGTTTAATTTTTGCTCTCAGCAGATTTTGGCCAAGCTATTACTCTCCTTCACCATTTTTTCATTGAAAAACCTTATGACTTCCATTAGCTCAAGAAAAGAGAGTTTTGAAAGAAAATGATGCCCTCACCAAAAAAGACATCTCGACAAATATTATCGGAAAATGTTCAAGCTCTTCTATGGCTTTGGGACTGATGCAAACTTGAAACAGGTTTTTCTAACTTTCATTCCCAAAGAGCTATCCCAACAAGTTGAGAGATCCTTCCTTAACAAGCAAAAAAGAATTGTGGATATTCCTCTAGGAAAAATACAACAAGAGATACATTTGTGTCTTGATGATTTGTGCTTAAGGCGCCAAATGGTAAAAACCTATCTCATAGACAACAGAGAACTTGATGGAGCCTATTCATGTCAAAAGTTGAAAATTAAGTGTTCTAAAAGAGATTGTGACAGTTCTTACAGAAAGTCTTCTAGAAATAAGAAGCATTTCAATTGGGTAGGAAACCCAAGCATGAATCTAAGCATTTCCAGAGAAAGAAAAAATGACGATTCCTACTAAAAAAAGATTGCTCAAATTGCAAAAAATCAACTCGACACTTCATCTGCAACCAAAAGGGTCATTTTGCCAAAAACTACCCCCAAGCGAAAAAAAAAAAATGTCAAAACCATTTGATACATAGAAACTGAAATTGGTGTTTCACTTGAAATTGATGACATTGAATCATTGTTTTCCATGGATGAAGAACCATATAAATAAACTCTTTATGTCATTTCTTGTTATCAGACTCATAGTGAAATTGATTTTGACTTAGATTTTGAAGATCTTTTTCATATATTCATCACTTCCTCATAACAAGACCCTGGTATATTTTCAAGCCAAATCCATTGTCCTCACTTTCCTGTCAAAATCTTCACCTCCAAGTTTGCTAAATCTAACACAGTCATTGCTTTTATAGATATTGGTGCAACTTTGTCAATTTTTGACACAAAAATTCTCCCTAAAGAATATTAGACTTCCTGTGTTCGATATTTCAACTCTGTCACAGAAGATACTTTTTCTACAAATGTACGTACCACCTCGATTACTATTCAATTTTTCTCTCAATGATCCATAACCATTAAAATTTTCGAATCCAGTTTCCCTAACAAAAGTCTGATCATTGGCTAGGACATCATGACTCAAATTTCTCAATTTCATATCATTCTTGGAAAATGCCTTAAGTATAAAGACTAATTCTCTAAATTTGTCGATATTTAGAGACTTTTTTTTTCTATCCAAATGAGTTTTTTAGATCCGATCATGCAAAAGTTGTTAGATTCTTATTTAGAATCCCATTCTGAATTTTCTAAAATTCTTTGTTCGCATCTCTTTCAACAAAATGAAGATATAAATCCGACAAAGACGAGTCACATGGGAATGAATCCATAACATCTTGTTTCTTCTCAGAAGGAATGCTCAGAGCTGCTACAATATGGCCTTAATGAAATTTCAAATTCTCAATGGACCTGCGAAGCTTTTTATGTTAACAAGCAAGTTGAGCAAAACAAAGGGAACATGTGGCTAGTAATAAACTATCAGCCCCTCAACCCTTTTCTCCAGTATGACAAATTCCCATTACTTTTGAGAAATTCCCTTTTTGCTAGATTATTCAAAGCCCGCATCTATTCCAAATTTGATCTTAAAGTCGGATTTTGGTAATTGGGCACTCATCCTAAAGACATACCTAAGATAGGGTTATGTATTTCAAACCAGCATTTTCAATGTAAAGTTCTTCTCTTTGGCCTCAAGGTAGCCTCATCCTTTTTCCAAAAAGCCATGTGTTGAATTTTCCAACCACTCTTGTCAAGTGCAACAGTCTACATTGATAATATCTTGCTCTATAGCCCAATGAAGAATCCCACTGCCAACTTCTTGGGTAATTTGCAAGCATTGTAAAGAACTATGGGATTATGCTCTCTAAAAGAAAGATGAATATTGCCTAGACAGAAATCGAATTTCTTGGTATGCACCTTAACAAAGGTACGTATTATCCAAGGCCACACATTGCTTAGAAATTGCTAAAGTTTCCTGAAGAAAATTTCATGACAAGGTAAGTTAAGCAATTTCTTGGAATAATTAATTATCTCAGAGACTTTGTTCCCAACATTGCAAAATTGCCGATTCCATTGCAATCAATACTGAAGAAAAATTCCGCACTTTGGGGAAAATCCCAAACTAAAGCAGGTGTTAAACTTAAGGAGATCATGCAGACTCTTCCCCCATCACAAATTCCATCTATGAGAAAGTAAATCCTCTAGACCGATGACAAATACGCAGCGGCCATTCTTTTTGAAGAAATCGATGGTAAGCGACACTTTTGTGTTTACAAAAGTGAAAAGTTTTCTCAGGCTAAAATGCATTATCATTCCACTTTCAAGAAAATTTTGGCAATAAAAAATAGAATAAAAAGTTTGATTTCCATCTTATTAGTCATCACTTCTTGGTGGAACTGGACATGGCATTTTTTCCCCAGATGATCAAGTTCAGACAGAAGCAGACTCTGAATTCTCAATTGTTTCGATGGGCTAAATGGTTTTCAAAATATTTTTTTGAAATCAAACAAATTGCTGGAAAAAAGAATGTGCTTGCTGACTTTCTGTCTATACCAAAGGCACCCACAGAGATCAATATGTACATCATAAGGCATGTTTTCCATATTTTTCATCACAACAAAAAGTATAAGATTGAGAGGATACGAGCCTGGCCAAGTTTTGAATACCCCCAAAAGATCATTGCATAAATCCAAAATGAACTTCACGGAAAATCTAGAGAACCTTATGTGGCAATGCCACACGAATCTATTCAGACTCCATGGAGGCTCAATCCTTTATCATTTTGGATTAAATTCCAATTATCCATTCATACATCCTTTAATTTGGAAGGAAGATGATTTCTCTAATAAACTCTTATGGTTGTTATGGTACTTAACTAATAAATATTTAATGGCGATTGAGGTTCCGACTAGAAAGTTCATTGCCAACCTAACTAGGATATTCATGATCGGCCGAAACATTGAAAATAAGAGTGACAAAAACCTCTTGATTGTCCTCAACTAGTTCTATCCTCCCACTCATGGAAAGCACCTCTTACAACAAGAGCTGAGAACTGTTTAACCAGACTCGGAAATCCACACTATTGTATTTCTTCGATGACCATAGGCTTTTGTGTGAAATAATTACATCATTGTCAATGTACTACAAAGCATAGGAACCACATTCTATAAACCTTAACCACGCCTTACCGAAGTCCGTATTTACAAGTCCTTACTCGGCTGTGTTAGTTTGGATGAACACCAATACAGAGAACTCCATAGAGTTTTCCCTAAAGACGTATGTAATTACATTGTACTCGTTGCATGGGATCATATTATAGTCTTGCACTAGAAGCCAAAGAAACACTCAAGGAATTTGAACAAGCAAGGACACCTCCCTCACAAGAGCAAGTGATGGCAGACACGGACTATCCTGTACAGTCATTTGAAGACTCCTATGCCCAATGGGGGGCCTGTCTCTCAAGATCCCTATAATCAATGACCCTTGTCCTTATTCCTTGGACTAGACACATCTTAATATGCTCAACCAGCAAATTGGCCTCAGCCAAACATGCCTACCGACACTCCAGGATCCTTCAAGACTCATGAAGAAGCATTCTCCTCAAACGGCATAAACACGTGGACTGTCCTGCTCGCACAAAGACAAGTCACCCAAAGCCCTTCTAACATCTGACTTTCAGAACTTGAATAAAGATATGTGAGGAACATCTTCTTGCAATGCATAGCTCTGATGATTCAGATTATGACTATAATGCCTATGACGGAAGACAGACTTGTAGCTAGGTCACTGTAGCAAAGTATTGTAGCAATAGGTAAGGGAAATTACTATTCACAGTCACCGTTCATATCACATAGAATAATTCCTAATTGGGTTTTCCGGAGTCTCTATCTGTTTTCGGACCCATGAGCATGGTCCTTATTTGTTTGTGACCTCTTAATACCTATAAAAAGCAAAGATGACGTAATGTGTTTGATTAGAGACCCTTAAAGTAAAGTGAGTGTTTGTGAAAATTTATCAATGTCTCTCTAAACACCTTTTCTTCTCTAGCATGGTAAGATCCTCTAACAATTATAGCTTGGACAATTAGAAATGTTACCATTCAGACATCCCTGAATATCTCTGTACTTTGAACTAAAATTTTGAGTAATTTACTGCTAAAAGGCTATTTCTGAAGGACTTGAACAAGAAGTTCGCCTATTGTGGGAAGGCATATCTACGGAAAATGTTTTCCCTGGTTCTCAGCATATGTCTAATTAATGAAAACAGCATTTGCCCAAATTCTACACTTCACATTAACTGATCAAGCCAAAAATAAGAGCAAGGTACCCATTTCTGGGGATTTGTTTTTCAACTTACACAGATAGAAGAATCGTCTCCGCACATACCACCAAAATGATAACAATATAATAACAATAGGCATATGCTAGAGAAGGAAAATCATTTAGACTTGGCTTGGGTGGGGTGCGCCAGGCAAGGGCAATAGTGCAACGCCCGAGCGACGCGCGAGAGGCCCAGTAGCAAGCTACTGCAACGGCCTCTCCCCCTTGAAAAATTAATTTAATATCATGTGGACCGATGGCCCACGTATCAGATATTAAACTGATAAGAACAGATACTACACTTGATCTTAGCCAAAAGGCCGAGAAAGGTATGCTTTGTTGAGTCGCCTCGCCTCCTATTTTGTCCCCAGCTTTGGTCCCTGTTTCCTTTCTCATGCCTGATGTGGGACTCCATTTCACTGTTTCTCTTCCCATGAAAAAAATAAGAACAATAGCAGACTTAGAAGACTCATGAAAACCTTCAGTGGAGTTGAGATGTGAGGATTAAAACGGATATGGCGGCATATACCAACTTTGGTCAAAAGTTTGAATCTCATCCTTATAAAGAAACTAAGAAAGTTTCTGCGGTCACTTGGCTTGGCTTAGAGAAAGAGAAAGCGATTGATCTGTGTTGTTTGTTAGTTGGTCGAGATTGAACACCAATCCATCTACTTATGATGAGGCAGACAGCAAGTGAAAACTCGAAAACTAGAAACGCAAGGCTTGATGCGAAGCAAGAATTCACTGTCCTATCACTCTCGCTCTTTCGTTGTTACCCATGCGAGAGTATGACTATATATGAATAAGTAAGCCCATTAAAATGAACTGGAGTTTGTTCATTCTTTTCTATTGGGACAGCAGTTGCATGAAACAATGGGTTCATTTGTTCTGCATTTTGAAGCCTCAAATGGTCCAATGATAATTATGATTTGAAACTAACAACCCATTTGTTGAGCCTGAATATTACAAGGATTACAAATGCACAGTCATGGTTCTCTGGTGAAAGGCGAAAGGACATATGAAGATAGTCACATATTTCTTTTCCTCTGAACCTGATATTGCTACAGGTGTTGGCTACCTTTTTCAGAAAGAAAAGACTCCGTAAATATGCTCTTTGGGGTTTTAAGCTCTTACAAGCTCCAAGATAGTCACATATAAACCTGTTAGTCAAGAGGGTATCATTTGACGATCGGCGATGCAGTGTTGGGGTTCTAACGTGACATGGTCGCCTGAACAATATTAAGACTTGGGACTAATTCAACAGCAGGGCAGTTGACTTAAGGAGTTGAATTCATAATTTGAAAGCTTGGAATGATTAGTGAGCATGCTGGTATGTCGGGGTGGAATCATTTGAATAGCCCAGTTCAATATCTGATGCTAATGGCCTCAATTCGGAATTCAAAGTGAATGGAAATAGTCCGGCAGCACAGGTCCTTCCTGCTCCACGACGGACAGCAAAACATACCCACCCTTTCCAAGAAGAAGAAATCAGGATCTGTCCTCAGCCAGTTCAGCTTTAGGAGAGGGCTCCCAGGAATCGCTTGACAGAACCTACATTGCTACCAAATCAATTTCAACTCTATTTTAGGAGCTCCTCAGCTAAGGAGCCCCTCCAAAAATAGGCGTATGCCACTATCTTGTGGCGAGCACACGGTATTCTTTAGTAAAAGGCGAAAGAATAGTTCGCTTTGTGCTCATCACGTGGCTGCGTGACTCATCTGATGCCATGACCTCCTATTTTGTGACTGCCCTCGCTTCCCATGTTCTTCTCTTTCATCCAATGTGGGACGTTTCATAAGAAGGGCTATTTTGGGTCCATTAAATTAACTTCTGTTGGAGCACAACGAGTAGCAATCTATGAAGTGTTGGGTATGAGCGGAATCGGCCGAGAGAAGGTTTTTATCCTGCCATTCACTTATGATAAAGGCATCAAAGAGAGGTGATTCCACAGTAAGAAACAAAACCGCCCCCCCCTCTCCATCTTTGACGCCTTCAGCCTCATATTCTGAGTCCCTATACACGACGGCACCGTCGTTGGGGAGGCAAGGAGATTCACGGGTCAAAGAAACGGTCTGACCCAACCGCCAGAGGTCCTTAGACTTAAGATGGTAAAGAGGCACGGATACTCTGAACACGAGTACGTACTGGTCTCCGTATTCCGGCAGGTCCCCCGGTACTTCCTAATTGGTTGTGCAGAAGTGTGCGCGTTCATTGGGCAATTGGAGTTTTTCTATGAGCAAAGCGCCCGATGCCGTGAGGAACCTGTGCCAGTTGCCTCAATCACTTCTTTTCTCTCGGGGACGATCTGCCGAAAGTGCAGGTCTCTGCCAGGCCAAAAACTTGTTTCCACATTGATCTCAGTTTGTGTGCGATTTCTAACAGATGTCTTCGATTGGCATCAGCTTTGCTGGTTCAAGCTAAAGAGTGCCTGCTTGAAGTCCATAGTTTCTACTTTCTGTCGTGCGCATGGAGAATAAACATTTCGTGGAGGTTAGCAGTCGCTTAACATCGTGTCATTGTACAACATTACTCGAATCGAACGAGTATGAGATGGTCGAAGTAAAAGTGAGGCTCAAAAAGGGAGCAACCGGTTCCAGCGAGCCCCCATTAACTTTTCTTAATCACTTTCGCCTAGTACGATAGTCCCAAAACCACACGAGCAAATTGCGGCTGCAAGCTCAAATTCTGCTGATTCTCTCAGCCTCATGCTTGATCGGGTACTCCATTGAGAAAATACAATCAGATCAGTCCAATCTCGAATCTATGCATTGATTGAACATGCGTATGGATCGATGTATTTTAGCCTGAAAGCTGTTTAAATTGCGACCCCAGGGGTTAAACTGGAAGATTATGCAGAGACCCCAATCTGATGGCATTTCTCGCCCATGTAAACATGATATTATCTTGATAGAGACGAGGTGACAGAGGCGGACAAGTCCATGGTGGGGACATGGTTTTGCCATTTTCCTCCGGTCTGAACGCATTATTTTCTACCCTCAGACCGTCCAAGAGGAACGCCTCCACTCGCTGCCCCACCTCTTCATTGTCCGGTCTGCGCCGGTCGTTTTCATGGACAATTCAAAGTTCCACCGAGGTTGGTTCGGTCTGGTCCGGGCTTGTTTTTGCACTCCATGGTCAAGGCCTTGATGCTGATGTCTGCAGCTTCCGCTCTCTCCTTTGTCGATACTACCGAATCGACAAAAGGAGCCAAAGATCAACAAATAAGTATTGGAAATATCAATCATGAATTGAGGGAAAAAATGTGTAACACTATTTGTTGTAACTGGAAAAAACAATCTAGATAAAAACTACGAGAAAGCGATAGCAAATATAATAACACAAAATCTTACAATTGAAGATTGCAAACCAAAAAATAAATTTGCTATAAACTCTTAAAGGAATTGAATAAGAGGTGAGGTATGGCTAATCGAATTACCTTAAGGTGATTAGTTTCAGCCAGTGGTGCCAAACAACTTCATGAACTATGCCTTCCGAGATATTGCATCGAACCCCTTTGTATTAGCACTATACTAACATGACTCTATTTAACATTTTTCAAAATCGGCACACTTAAAGGAATATTTTAAAAGAGAAAACTCAAAAGATGCTTTAGGATTTTGCTTCGAGGAATTCTCAATTTATTTTGAACTAAGTAGACATGTCTATTACCACCCATTGCAGTGGCGTAGTTGGCTTGAACTTTGTGCCTCCCACGAAAGGTGCCAAGTTTGAATCCCAGCCCAGGTTCTTCTCGCCGACTGTCGGCTTTCGGAGTTTCCTGGGTCATAAAAAAAAAAAAAAAAGTAGACACGTCTATTTATAGATGAGGGATACAGTTGTAGAAAATTGGAAGGACATGAACTGAAGAGACATTAGTTGAGCCATTGACCCTTAATAATAATAATAATAATAATAATAATAATAATAATAATAATAATAATATTGCTATTATTATTGTTATTATTATTATTATTATTATTATTGTTATTGTTATTATTAAATTTAAAAACTGCAACAAAACGAACAGTCATGTTGAGTCATTAATCCATAATTGCAATAATTAGAACGTGATCCAAAGAGACAATGGTTACATGTGAACAGAAGAGAGGTCAGAATCAATCCAACCAAGTCATACAAAACCCTTCTCCTCGCAAGATGGTAACTGTACTGATTTCACGATGATGTTTCCTTGACTACTCAACCGAGGAAACCGAGGAAAAAAAACAAACGGATAGCAAAGCGCGAACTCACTCAGGCGGAGGAAAAGATTGAAACAGCTGGGGCAGTGATTAACGAATATTCACTCGTGGTATTTGGCTCCGGCCCATTTGATTCATCGTCTCGTACCATGTCCCGACCATGAACCATAACTCCAGGGTGCAATTTAAACGTTAATTACTCAGAGCCCGAATCGCCCCCTCGCGAGCGTATGTACTTTAATCGTATCGTGCCGGCTTTCAAACACGAAAAGCTCTTGAAGCAGCAGCGAACGAGCAATTTCCCTTTCTTTTTTTTCCTTTTCTTTCGCTCCGAAACGTCAAGTAAGGAGTCAAAGGAATCGAAGGCATGCTCCATTTTCTATGGGCATCTTTTACTGGCAAGAGAGTGACCTTAGGTGATGGAATCCGAAACGATGGCAGTGACAAGCGGAAGCAGAATTGTTTTGCGATCTTGTTGCCGTCCGAGTCTCACGGCAAATCATCATCGTCATTTCTCACAACTTCTCGGGTTCACACAATGTAAATAATAATAAAAAAATTATTAAGTCAGTATCAGTCCGAAAGATTCATCCCTAAACAGCTGTTTTACAGGTCCAGCGTTATCATCCTAAGCTTCCCTACAAGTGCTGACAAAATGGTCGCGTCAACGGAACCGAAATAATGAATAATTAAGAGATAACTGCGAGAAAGCGAAGCAAAGCTCGACTGTCTGAGACTGTGAGCAACGGTGTGAGCTTATAAAAGCTCCCTCGTTCCCAACGCTGGTGGCGATTCAAAACGACCTCCGTCTTCTTCGCTCTCTCTGTCGCAGGAGAATCTCCGCTCCCTCTCTCTCTCTCTCTCTCTCTCTCTCTCTCGCAGGGCACCGAGCAATGTGAAGAAGAGGCTGACGCCGCAGGTAATATTGAGGTTCTCCGTGGCCTGCTCTATCTTTTTTTCACTTTGAGCTTGAGACGATGACCTCACCAAGCGTTTCGGGTTTTTCCTGTTATGCTGTTCTCTTTCTGGTGAGCTGTTTAGTCGAGAGTTGCAGGCTTCCGTAAGCAATAAGCTGCGCGCTATTTTACGTCAGTCATGGTCAGTCAAAACTCATGGGTTGACGTTCTTGAGCTTTCAAGTTCAGTGAACGCTCGCCTGTCCTTTCCGGCCACATCCTGAGCTGGTCACCGTAACTGGGTTGAATCCAGCGGGATGAATTTTGTAGGCGCATTCTTGATTAGATGACTTTCGCGATCATACAGAAGTTCCTTCCTTGGCGCTGCAGCTTTGAGAGAATAGTAAAAGATCTACAATGCTTGTGCTGACTGGCAATGCTTAGAAACTCAAATTAGAGGGTACGATCTTCATCGTCCCTTCATGCGGCCATAAATGCTAGCCGCGAGCATTGGCAGTTAGGTGCTAAAGGTGTGATATTGGTATTGGAGATTCTTGCCGTATCACTCAGTTATTTATGCAGGCTCAACTCGTTACTATGTTTGACTTAGTTATTTAACACTTGTTAAGCTGGAATGGATGGGAATGTAGAAATTTGCTGTTTGTTTCATGAGAGATGGTGCTGTCTACGGGTCCATTTCAAAGGTTAGAATCGGGATTAAGAAAATTTATGAGCTGATGTGATAAACCGGAAAAGAGAAAATTTCAACTTCACGAATCCCTTAAAAAGACTTATCACTCTTTCACAGCAGAACTTCAGTGCTTTCACCTTTGTAGAGAAATGAAGGCAGAAAGGTTTTATGTGAATTGTGCTTCTCTATTGCAGCCTGAAGACATAAAGCTTCCGCAACCATTTGTTGAGAAGCCAAACTGAGACAAAATGAAGCAGAGACAGGAATCGCCAAAACCCATGGGGGAAGAAGATGTTTACACGAAAGATGGAACGGTGGACTACAAAGGCGACCCTGCTGACAAAAGGAAAACTGGAACATGGAAGGCCTGCCCCTTTATTCTAGGTAACTCCACATGACCACTTTCTTAAAGAGTTTAACTGAACCTTATTCACGGAAAGAAGATGCTTATGGTATCCATGTCTTCTTAATAGGCAACGAATGCTGTGAAAGGCTGGCATACTATGGCATGAGCTCCAATCTGGTGCTTTACTTCAAGTTCCACTTACATCAACACAGTACAACCGCTACTAACAATGTAACGAACTGGGGAGGAACGTGCTATATCACTCCTTTGATTGGAGCTTTTCTCGCTGATGCCTATCTAGGGAGATATTGGACTATAGCATGCTTCTCAATTATCTATGTTTTCGTAAGTCACATTTACATATTATTCCTCATCTGAGTACTTGATAATCAACCTGTGCAGTTTGTGCTGCACAAATGAAGGGTTCCGCATTTCTCTGTTGAACATTCACAAATTTAGCATACCGACTAGAACTGATAGCATACTTTTACAATCAATCAAGATTCAGCAAGCTTGACTTATTATATCATTATACACAGGGGATGACACTGCTGACGCTCTCAGCATCAGTTTCGGGACTAAAGCCGAGCTGTGCAGGGAAAGATAATTGCCACGCTACGAATATCCAAAGTGCAGTGTGCTTTATAGCACTCTATCTCATAGCCCTAGGGACTGGAGGGATCAAGCCTTGTGTCTCATCCTATGGAGCCGATCAATTTGATGATGCTGACGAGGCTGAGAAGAAACGCAAGGTTTCTTTCTTCAACTGGTTCTATCTCTCAATCAATATAGGCGCACTCATTGCAGGCTCTGTTTTGGTCTATATACAAGAAAATGTGGGTTGGGCATTGGGTTTCGGCATTCCAGCAGCTGCTATGGCAATTGCAGTAGCTACTTTCTTTTCGGGCACGCGCCTTTATCGTAACCAAAACCCCGGAGGGAGCCCCCTCACACGCCTCTGTCAAGTGGTGGTGGCATCCTTCAGAAAATATCGAGTGGAAGTACCAGCTGACAAGTCTCTACTGCATGAGACTGCAGATGCCAAGTCTGCTATCAAAGGAAGCCGCAAACTTGATCATACCCAAGATTTGAGGTTAGTGCTTCAATTTGCATTTGTGTGATTGCTCTGTTCAACCATGCTTAGATCAGGATTCCTCCATTTATTCAGGTTAAATTAGTCACTCACCAGAGTCAGTTGAAAGTGAGCAGAGGGAACATATTTGTTAGTCTTGCAGCACATATTGGATCAATTGCATGATTGTTTGTTCCAAGGTTATACTGCTGTTTATTTGAGACAGTTAGGATACAAATATTACTAACTCTGATCACACAGAAAAAAAAAAGAAAAAGAAAAAGCGCGGATCAGCAATCCTCAAGAGAGTTGCTATATTCATCAAATTCATAATATTGAAATTTTATTTCTGAATTTGCTCTACTTTGTGAGTTGAACCTTTACAGTTTTATTATGTTAGGATGCCTTACATTTCAAGAAATCCTTCAGCACACTCGCTTGTCCTAAGTTTCTTTGCATTTTCTAAATCTGCAGTTTCTTTGACAAAGCTGCTGTGGAAACACAATCCGATCACATTAAAGAACCCGTGAATCCATGGAGGCTGTGCACCATCACCCAAGTGGAGGAGCTTAAGGCAATCATACGGCTGCTTCCTGTATGGGCCACCGGAATCGTCTTTGCCACTGTGTACAACCAGATGGGTACCTTGTTTGTTTTACAAGGCTCTACTATGGACCCTCATGTTGGAAATTCTACCTTCAAAATTCCAGCAGCCTCTCTCTCTATTTTTGACACCCTCAGCGTCATATTCTGGGTCCCTGTATACGACTGCATCATTGTTCCAGTGGCAAGGAGATTCACGGGTCACAAAAGTGGTTTGACCCAACTGCAGAGAATGGGGATTGGCCTCTTCATATCCATCTTCGCCATGATATCGGCAGCAATACTGGAGGTCGTTAGACTTAAGATGGTAAGGATGCATGACTACTACGATCACAAGTATGTACCGATGTCGATATTCTGGCAGGTCCCCCAGTACTTCCTCATCGGTTGTGCAGAAGTGTTCACGTTCATTGGCCAATTGGAGTTTTTCTATGAGCAAGCGCCCGATGCCATGAGGAGCATGTGCTCCGCTCTCTCGCTTACCACAAATGCACTCGGAAACTACTTGAGCTCACTCCTTGTAACTATTGTCACAAGAATTAGTACAAGACACGGGAAACTGGGATGGATACCGGACAATCTGAACTACGGTCACCTCCATTACTTCTTTTGGCTCTTGGCAGTCCTCAGCGTGATCAACTTGGGAGCTTTTCTCTTGGTAGCGAGGTGGTACACATATAAGAAGGTGGTGGGGACGCTCCGGTGAAAGTGCAGGTCTCTTCCAGCCTAAGAACTTGTTTCCACAGTGACCGCAGTTTGTCTGTGACTTTGGCCAATGTCTGAATTTGTCATCTGCTTCGATTGTTCAAGCTAGAGAATGGCCTCCTTGAAGTACATAGTTTCTACTTTCTGTCATGTGCATGAAAAAACAGTTCTGTGCAGGTTATCAATTGCTTCGTTGTGTCATTGTGTAATTTAAGAATCAATATGGAAGTGAAAGTTAAAAGTATAGCGCAATCTATTTTTTCGGGTTTGCTTTTCACGTCCGATTGAGCTTAAAGTGCCATGCAAAAATTGCTTTTCCTGCAAACGTAGTTGTTCAGCCTTTTTTATGCTTCACGTAAGTTGGGTTCATGACTTAACAACAATTCAGTGGTGGGTAGTGTGACGGTGGATTAACCCAAAAAACAACGACACGAAAGCACGATCAGATTGTCCTGGACGAGAAGACCTGGTGCACCTTGGATCAGATTAGAGGATATTTCCTCCTATTATTTTTTCACAGAAATCATAAACAGCTTCCCCAATTCTCAACTCCGCATTTGCTTAAGCCAAAGACGATAGACCGTCAATTTGTTTTTTCCTCCCACCTTTGCATATCATCGATTTGTTTTTATTTTTGGTCTACACATTGCATACGTAGCAAATTCATTTTTGACTGGGCTTGGGTGGGGTGCGCAGACGAGGGCAATGGTGCAACGCCTGAGTGACGCACAAGAGAGCCAGTGGCAAGGCTCAGTAGCAAGCTACTGCAGCGCCTCTCCCCGGGAAAAATTAATTCAATATCATGTGAATCGATTGCCCACGTTTCAGATATTAAACTGATAAGAACAGATACTACACTTGACCTTAGCCAAAAGGCTGAGAAAGGTATGCTTTGCTCTACTGTCCAAGCCTCTGCTTTTGTCCCCTGTTCTGGTCCATGATGCTTCTCGCATTCCTATGTATGACTCTTTTTCATTGTTTCTCTTCGCAAGAAAGAAGAAAGAACGAAGGCAGACTTGGAAGACTCCTGAAAAAACCTCCAGTGGAGTTGGTCCGTGATGCTTCTCGCATTCCTATGTGGGACTCATTTTCACTGTTTCTCTTCGCAAAAAAGAAGAAAAAACGTTGGCAGACTTGGAAGACTCCTGAAAACCAGTGGAGTTGAGATGATAGACAATCTGAGCAACAGTCGCCTCAATCTCTTCTTTTCTCTCGGGCACGCTCTGCCGAAAGTGCAGGTCTCTGCCAGGCCAAAAACTTGTTTCCACATTGATCTCAGTTTGCGTGCGATTTCTAACAGATGTCTTCGATTGGCATCAGCTTTGCTGGTTCAAGCTAAAGAGTTCCTGCTTGAAGTCCATAGTTTCTACTTTCTGTCGTGCGCATGGAGAATAAACATTTCGTGGAGGTTAGCAGTCGCTTCACATCGTGTCCTTGTACAGCATCACTCGAATCGAACGAGTATGAGACTGTCGAAGTAGAAGTGAGGCTCATAAAGGGAGCAACCGGTTCCAGCGAGCCCCCATTAACTTTTCCTAATCACTTTTGCCTCATACGATAGTCCCAAAACCACATGAGCAAATTGCGGCTGCAAGCTCAAGTTCTGCTGATTCTCTCGGCCTCATGCTTGATCGAGTACTCCATCGAGAAAATACAATCAGATCAGTCCAATCACGAATCTATGCATTGATCGAACATGCGTATGGATCGATGTATTTTAGCCTGAAAGCTGTTTAAATTGCGACCCCAGGGGTTAAACTGGAAGATTATGCAGAGAACCCAATCTGATGGCATTTCTCGCCCATGTAAACATGATATTATCTTATGAGAGACGAGGTGAGAGAGGCGGACAAGTCCATGGTGGGGACATGGTTTTGCCATTTTCCTCCGGTCTGAACCCATTATTTTCTACCCTCAGACCGTCCAAGGGGAACGCCTCCACTCGCTGCCCCACCTCTTCATTGTCCGGTCTGTGCCGGTCGTTTTCATGGACAATTCAAAGTTCCACCGAGGTTGGTTCGGACTGGTCCGGGCTTGTTTTTGCACTCCCTGGACAAGGCCTTGATGCTGATGTCTACAGCTTCCAGTCTCTCATTTTGTTAAAATATGTCTCAAGTTTGAGCCAATACAAAATTCGAATATTCCAAATTTGATATGTTGCGGACATTCGAAATTGAGCAAAGAAGATCCGAAGATCAATTTTCCAAAATTCGAATTTGCGTTGGAGAATTTGGCCGCTAAAATAGAAAAGTCCAACTTTTACTTGGATTTGGATTTTGTTTAAAACATATAGATATATGTTTTGGACAAAATCATTTAAGATAGGAAACATAATGCTATGAGAAGTCAGCAAAAGAATAAGGGTCTCACTTATATATATATATATATATATATAGACTTGTGGCCATGGGTGGTAGGAGGTTGATCATGAAGAATTGGTCTTGAATCACCGTCTCGTCGTCGGGTGCTTGGGAGGGATTTTTCTTTGTCGTTTTTGTCCGTTAATTGCATCCAAGAAGATTTAGTGTTCAAGCCAATTAAATCTTGTGGTAAATTTGCTTGTAATTCCTTCGTGGGATTGAGAGATTATTTCTTGAGGAATTTCGGGGCTAAATATTGCGTGTGTTATTGGGTGTAATGGGCTTGGGAAACACCGAGAGAGTATTTGAGTGACTCGAGTGTGTAATCTCCTTGCATCATTTGATCTATAGTGAAATTCGTTGCTACTCTCCCCGTAGATGTAATGGGTGTAATTGGGTGTGTTATTGGGTGTAATGGGCTTGGGAAACACCGAGAGAGTATTTGAGTGACTCGAGTGTGTAATTTCCTTGTATCACTTGATCTATAGTGAAATTCGTTGCTAGTCTCCCCGTAGACGTAGGTCTTTACAATTGAATCACGTAAATCTGGTGTCCAATTTATTTTCTTCTTATGTCTATATTATTGTTTGATCGCTCGCATTTTGCAACAATTGTATCATAGCTAGATTTGGCTAAGTTGAAGCGAATCGATGGTGACAAAGGAAGTAAAAGTGATAATCGACAGATTTGATGGGAAGAATTTTAGTTTCTGGAAGATGCAGATTGAAGATTATCTTTACCAGATGAAACTACACTTACCCTTATCAGGGAGAAACCAGAGTCGATGAAGTAAGCTGATTGGGATTTTCTGGATAGACAAACTATGGTTGTTATTTGGTTGACGTTGGCTTATAATGTCGCGTTTAACATCTTGAAGGAGAAAGATCATTGTTGATTTGATGCAAGCCCTATCAAATATGTACGAGAAGCCTTCTGCGATCAACAAAGTATATTTGATGCGACGTCTGTTTAATTTGAAGATGAGCAAAGGTGCGTTAGTTGCAAATCATATCAATGAATTCAATGTGATTGTTAGTCAATTGAATTCAGTTGGCCGCAGCCACAGCCTCTAGCCCTCCATGGCCGCATCGCAGTCGCGGCTCTCTGGGTTGCTCTTCCTCTGGCCCTCCCTTCTAGTCACAACCTTGCCATCGCTCACGACCCTCGCATCCACTTCAACGCCTTCTTCAACGACCTTCGCAGTTGCAAACCTACCCTGGAAACTGACGCCTCTCGCAATTTCAGACATGCGTGTCTGAACGTGTTTAGAAGAGTTGACCTCGTGTCTAGAAGAGTTAACAATGTGTTGGAAAATCTGATACGCGTTGACCGCGTGTCGAAACATGTCTGAGCAGGTCAGACACGTGTCGGGGTGTCTGACATGACACGGAAGCTTCTAGAACGTGTCGGTGCAACCTAGGTTGTAACTAGAAAAAACAATATAGATAAAAACTACAAGAAAGCGATAGCAAATATAATAACACAAAATCTTACAATTGAAGATTGCAAACCAAAAAATAAATTTGCTATAAACTCTTAAAGGAATCGAATAAGAGGTGAGGTATGGCTAATCGAATTACCTTAAGGCGATTAGTTTCAGCCAGCCGTGCCAAGCAGCTTCGTGAATTATGCCTTCCAAGATATAGCATCTCAAACCCCTTTGTATTAGCATTATACTAACATGACTCTATTTAACATTTTTCAAAACCAACACACTTAGGCTCTGTTTGGTTCAGCATTTGGAATGCTCATTTAGGCTCTAAAGAGGTTTGGTCAACTGTTGTGGTGTTTGGTTCATTTTTTTGAGGACTTTGGAGAGATGCAATTACATCTCCAAGAGGGTTGAAAGGCCTTTGGGGGAATGGAGGGGGAGAGGTCCATTGAAAAGTTGCATTTTCGAAATGCAACTTCCACTGTTCATCATTGTTCATCTCCACCGGAGAGAAGCCAATTGGAGGCTGACGATTGCCGGCCAAGGGGTCGTGTGCACTAGCAACCGCCGGCCAAGGGTCGCCCGACCTCGACAACCATCGCCCGACTCAAGCGATGACTAGGTCACGCAACCCAGGCGGCTGTCGCCTGAATCGCACGACCCAGGCAGCCGCCTGAGGTCCGTGACCTCAGGCAGCCGTGACCCCAAGGGACGACCACCTGAGGTCACGCAACCTCAAGCGACGGCCGCCGGGGTCGCGCGACCCAGGCGGCCAGATCTGGCTATCCGGCCATCGGATCCGACGATCCGGTGGCCAGACTTCAAAAAGGAAAATATAATTTTTTTTAATTTAATAAAAGTCATTTACAAATGCAAATTTTACCAAACAGTATTTTGGCCAAAGTTATATTTTAATGCAAATTTTACCAAACGATATTTACATTTTGGAAAACCCCCTTCACCCAAAAGTATTTGCATTATGACAAATGCATTCTTCAAAAGCCGAACCAAACGGGCCCTTGAGGAATATTTCAAAATAGAAAACTCAAAAGATGCTCTAGGATTGCTTCGAGGAATTCTCAATTTATTTTGAACTAAGTAGACACGTCTATTTATAGATGAGGGATACAGTTGTAGAAAACTAAAAGGACATGAACTGAAGAGACATTAGTTGAGCCATTGACCCTTAATAATAATAATAATAATAATAATAATAATAAATGTATTATTATTATTATTATTATTATTATTATTATTATTATTATTATTATTATTATTAAATTTAAAAATTGCAGCAGAACGAACAGTCATGTCGAGTCATTAATCCATAATTGCAATAATTAGGACGTGATCCAAAGAGACTATGGTTACATGTGAACTGAAGAGAGGTCAGAATCAATCCAACCAAGTCATACAAAACCCTTCTCCTCGCAAGCTGGTAACTGTGCTGATTTCACGATGATGTTTCCTTGACTACTCAGCCGAGGAAAATAAACAAACGGATAGCAAGGCGCGAACTCACTCAGGCGGAGGAAAAGATTGAAACAGCTGGGGCAGTGATTAACGAATATTCACTCGTGGTATTCGGCTCCCACCCATTTGATTCATCGTCTCGTGCCATGTGTCGACCATGAACCATAACTCCAGGGTGCAATTTAAACGATTATTATACAGAGCCCGAATCGCCCCCTCGCGAGCGTATGTACTTTAATCGTATCGTACCGGCTTTCAAACACGAAAAGCTCTTGAAGCAGCAGCGAACGAGCAATTTCCTTCTTTTTTTTTTTTTCTTTTCTTTCGCTCCGAAACGTCAAGTAAGGAGTCAAAGGAATCGAAGGCATGCTCCATTTTCTATAGGCATCTCTTACTGGCAAGAGAGTGACCTTAGGTGATGGAATCCGAAACGATGGCAGTGACAAGCGGAAGCAGAATTATTTTGCTATCTTGTTGCCGTCCGAGTCTCACGGCAAATCGTCATCGTCATTTCTCACAACTTCTCGGGTTCACACCATGTAAAATAATAATAATAAAAATTATTAAGTCAGTATCAGTCCGAAAGATTCATCCCTAAACAGCTGTTTTACAGGTCCAACGTTACCATCCTAAGCTTCCCTACAAGTGCTGACAAAATGGTCGCGCCAACGGAACCGAACGTCGCGGAGACGCAACGCACGAGCGACAGGTTCATAACGCACGGAACAGAAATAATGAAAAATTAAGAGAAAATTGCGAAAAAAAAGCCATTGCTTGGGAAGCAAAGCTTGACTATCTGTGACTGCGAGCAACGGTGTGAGCTTCTAAAAGCTCCCTCGTTTCCAACGCTGGTATCGATTCAAAACGACCTCCGTCTTCTTCGCTCTCTCCACCGCAGGAGAATCTCTGGTCCCTGATGCGCATTCCCCTCTCTCTTTCCGTGTCTCTCTCGCAGAGCACCGAGCAATGTGAAGTGGCCGACGCCACAGGTAATATTGAGGTTTTCCACGGCCTGCTCTATCTTTTCTTCACTTTGAGCTTGAGACGATGACCTCACCAAGCGTTTCGGGTTTTTCCTGTTCTGCTGTTCTCTTTGTGGCGAGCTGTTTAGTCGAGAGGTGCAGGCTCCCGTAAGCAATAAGCTGCGCGCTATTTTACGTCAGTCATGATCAGTCAAAACTCATGGGTTGACTACCCTGTTCTTGAGCTTTCAAGTTCAGTGAACGCTCGCCTGTCCTTTCTGGCTACATCCTGAGCTGATCACCGTAACTGGGTTGAATCCAGCGGGATGAATTGTGTAGGCGCATTCTTGATTAGATGACTTTCACGATCATACGGAAGTTCCTTCCTTGGCGCTGCAGCTTTGAGAGAATAGTAAAAGATCTACAATGCTTGTGCTGACTGGCAATGCTTAGAAACTCAAATTAGAGGGTATGATCTTCATCGTCCCTTCATGCGGCCATAAATGCTAGCCGCAAGCATCGGCAGTTAGGGTGCTAAGGTGTGATATTGGTATTGGAGATTCTTGCGGTATCACTCATTTATGCAGGCTCAACTCGTTACTATGTTTGACTTAGTTATTTAACACTTGTTATGCTGGAATGGATGGGAATGTAGAAATTTTCTGTTTGTTTCATGAGAGATGGTGCCGTTTACGGGTCCATTTCCAAGGTTAGAATCGGGATTAAGAAAATTTATGAGCTGATGTGATAAACCGGAAAAGAGAAAATTTCAGCTTCACGATCCCTTAAAAAGACTTGTCACTCTTTCACAAGCAGAACTTCAGTGCTTTCACCTTTGTAGAGAAATGAAGGCAGAAAGGTTTTATGTGAATTGTGCTTCTCTATTGCAGCCTGAAGACATAAAGCTTCCGCAACCATTTGTTGAGAAGCCAAACTGAGACAAAATAAAGCAGAGACAAGAATCGCCAAAACCCATGGGGGAAGAAGATGTTTACACGAAAGATGGAACGGTGGACTACAAAGGCGACCCTGCTGACAAAAGGAAAACTGGAACATGGAAGGCCTGCCCCTTTATTCTAGGTAACTCCACACGACCACTTCCTTAAAGAGCTTAACTGAACCTTATTCACGTAAAGAAGATGCTTATGGTATCTATGTCTTATTAATAGGCAACGAATGCTGTGAAAGGCTGGCATACTATGGCATGAGCGCCAATCTGGTGCTTTACTTCAAGCTCCACTTACATCAACACAGTACAACCGCTTCTAACAATTTAACGAACTGGGCAGGAACGTGCTACATAACTACTTTGATTGGAGCTTTTTTCGCCGATGCCTATCTAGGGAGATATTGGACCATAGCATGCTTCTCGATTATCTATGTTTTCGTAAGTCGCATTTACATATTATTCCTCATCTGAGTACTTGATAATCAACCTGTGCAGTTTGTGCTGCACAAATGAAGGGTTCCGCATTTCTCTGTTGAACATTCACAAATTTAGCATACCGACTAGAACTGATAGCATACTTTTACAATCAATCAAGATTCAGCAAGCTTGACTTATTATATCATTATACACAGGGGATGACACTGCTGATGCTCTCAGCATCAGTTTCGGGACTAAAGCCGAGCTGTACAGGGAAAGATAATTGCCACGCTACGAATATCCAAAGTGCAGTGTGCTTTATAGCACTCTATCTCATAGCCCTAGGGAATGGAGGGATTAAGCCTTGTGTCTCATCCTATGGAGCCGATCAATTTGATGATGCTGACGAGGCTGAGAAGAAACGCAAGGGTTCTTTCTTCAACTGGTTCTATCTCTCAATCAATATAGGCGCACTCATTGCAGAATCTGTTTTGGTCTATATACAAGACAATGTGGGTTGGGCATTGGGTTTCGGCATTCCAGCAGCTGTGATGGCAATTGCAGTAGCTACTTTCTTTTCTGGCACGCGCCTTTATCGTAACCAAAACCCTGGAGGGAGCCCCCTCACACGCCTCTGTCAAGTGGTGGTGGCATCCTTCAGAAAATATCGAGTTGAAGTACCAGCTGACAAGTCTCTACTGTATGAGACTGCAGATGCCAAGTCTGCTATCAAAGGAAGCCGCAAACTTGATCATACCCAAGATGAGGTTAGTGCTTCAATTTGCATTTGTGTGATTGCTCTGTTCAACCATGCTTAGATCAGGATTCCTCCATTTATTCAGGTTAAATTAGTCACTCACCAGAGTCAGTTGAAAGTGAGCAGACGGAACATATTTGTTAGTCGTGCAGCACATATTGGATCAATTGCATGATTGTTTGTTCCAAGGTTATACTGCTGTTTATTTGAGACAGTTAGGATACAAATACTAACTCTGATCGCACAGAAAAAAAAAAGCGCCGATCGGCAATCCTCAAGAGAGTTGTTATATTCATCAAATTCATAACATTGAAATTTTATTTCTGAATTTGCTCTACTTTGTGAGTTGAACCTTTACAGTTTTATTACAGTTTTATTATGTTAGGATGCTTTACATTTCAAGAAATCCTTCAGCACACTCGCTTGTCCTAAGTTTCTTTGCATTTTCTAAATCTGCAGTTTCTTTGACAAAGCTGCTGTGGAAACACAAACCGATCACATTAAAGAACCCGTGAATCCATGGAGGCTGTGCACCGTCACCCAAGTGGAGGAGCTTAAGGCGATCATACGGCTGCTTCCTGTATGGGCCACCCGAATCGTCTTTGCCACTGTGTACGACCAGATGGGTACCTTGTTTGTTTTACAAGGCTCTACTATGGATCCTCATGTTGGAAACTCTACCTTCAAAATTCCAGCAGCCTCTTTCTTTATCTTTGACACCCTCAGCGTCTTATTCTGGGTCCCTGTATACGACTGCATCATTGTTCCAGTGGCAAGGAGATTCACGGGTCACAAAAGTGGTTTGACCCAACTGCAGAGAATGGGGATTGGCCTCTTCATATCCATCTTCGCCCTGATATCGGCAGCAATACTGGAGGTCGTTAGACTTAAGATGGTAAGGAGGCATGACTACTACGATCACAAGTACGTACCGATGTCGATATTCTGGCAGGTCCCCCAGTACTTCCTCATCGGTTGTGCAGAAGTGTTCACGTTCATTGGCCAATTGGAGTTTTTCTACGAGCAAGCGCCCGATGCCATGAGGAGCATGTGCTCCGCTCTCTCGCTTACCACATATGGACTCAGAAACTACTTGAGCTCACTCCTTGTAACTATTGTCACAAGAATTACAACAAGACACGGGAAACTGGGATGGATACCGGACAATCTGAACTATGGTCACCTCGATTACTTCTTTTGGCTCTTGGCAGTCCTCAGCGTGATCAACTTGAGAGCTTTTCTCTTGGTAGCGAGGCGGTACACGTATAAGAAGGCGGTGGGGACGCTCCGGTGAAAGTGCAGGTCTCTTCCAGCCTAAGAACTTGTTTCCACAGTGACCGCAGTTTGTCTGTGACTTTGGCCGATGTCTGAATTTGTCATCTGCTTCGATTGTTCAAGCTAGAGAATGGCCTCCTTGAAGTGCGTAGTTTCTACTCTGTCATGTGCATGAAAAAACAGTTCCGTGCAGGTTATCAATTGCTTCGTTGTGTCATTGTGCAGTCTAAGAATCAATATGGAAGTGAAAGTTAAGGGGGTGCATGATAACTAAAATTTCTGTTCCATAAATAATTTTTCTATTCTAGATCTGTTTCTGGAATAGAAACCTGTTTGATAAACCTACTCAGTTTTTCTATTTCTAGAATAGATTTCTATTCCGGAAATTGATTTTGAAGAGAAATCGAAATAATTCCTCTCATTAAACCCTAATTTCAGTGAATCCTCCCTCATCTCCTCTACATCTCTACCTCCTCCTCCTCCACCTCTCCTCATTTTATTAAAAATAAAAATAAATATATTCATTTTAAAATAAAAATTTATTAAATTTATTAAAAATAAAAAATTTATTTTTATTTATCATTTTATTTTTAGTTTATTAAAAATAGATTTATTAAAAATAATTTATTTATGATAAATTTAATAAATTTATTTTTATTTGCCTTGAGTGTTTTGCCAAATAAATTTATTTTTATTTTTATTTTTTATTCATTTTAAAATAAATTTATTTGTAAAATAAAATAAAATAGAATAAATCAAATAAATTTATTTTTAAGGATATTTTTATTTTATTTTTTTATGATTTATTTTATTTTATTCTTTATTTTTTTGTTACTAAATCATTTTTATTTTTATTTTTTATATTAAAGGTCGTCGATCGTCATGCCGTCCAAAAGGAAAAATTTTTTTGTGTCGTTATCAAACCGTTATTTTTGTTTAGAAACTCTTCTAAAATAGAAATAGAAAAATCTAAATCTGTTCCAGAAACTATTTCTGGAACAGAATGGTTATTATGCGCTTAAAAATATAGCACAATCTATATTTTGGGGTTTGCTTTTCACGTCCGATTGAGCTTAAAGTGCCATGCAAAAATTGCTTTTCCTGCAAACATAGTTGTTCAGCCTTTTTTATGCTTCACGTAAGTTGGGTTCATGACTTAACAACAATCCAGTGGTGGGCAGTGTGACGGGGGATTAACCGAACAAACGACAACACGAAAGCACGATCAGATTGTCCTGGACGAGAAGACCTGGTGCACCTTGGATCAGATTAGGGGATATTTCCTCCTATTATTTTTTCTCAGAAATCATAAACAGCTTCCCCAATTCTCAACTGCGCATTTGTTTAAGCCAAAGACGGTAGACCGTCAATTTGTTTTTTCCTCCCACCTTTGCATATCGTCAATTTGTTTTTATTTTTGGTCTACACATTCCATACGTAGCAAATTCATTTTTGACTGGGCTTGGGTGGGGTGCGCAGACGAGGGCAATGGTGCAACGCCTGAGCGACGCACAAGAGGGCCAGTGGCAAGGCTCAGTAGAGTGCCTCTCCCCTGGAAAAATTAATTTAATAACATGTGAATCGATCGCCCACGTTTCAGATATTAAACTCATAAGAACAGACGTTGGCGAAAAGGTCGAGAAAGGTATGCTTTGCTCTACTGTCTAAGCTCCGCTTTTGTCCCCTGTTCTGGTGCGTGATGCTTCTCGCATTCCTATGTAGGACTCCTTTTCACTGTTTCTCTTCGCAAAAAAGAAGAGAACGATGGCAGACTTGGAAGACTCCTGAAAACCTCCAGTGGAGTTGGTCCGTGATGCTTCTCGCATTCCTATATGGGACTCCTTTTCACTGTTTCTCTTCGCAAAAAAGAAGAAAAAACGATGGCAGACTTGGAAGACTCCTGAAAACCAGTGGAGTTGAGATGATGGACAATTAAGACAGAACAGTAGGGGTGCGTTTGGTAACGTTTCTGTTCTTTTTTTGTTCCAGGAATGAAAAAAAAAGTGTTTCTGTTCGGAAACAGTTTTTGAACAAAAGAACGCGTTTGGTAAGTGTAAAAAAAAACTGTTCTTGGAATAGAAAAAGAACAGAAACACGTTTGATAACTACAGATCAATTTCTGTTCCTAGAATAGAAAAAGAACAAAACACGTTTGGTAAACGACAAAAAATTTATGTTTCCAATTTTTTTTTTAAAAAAAGCTTTTATTTAATAAAGTTTAAACTTAATATTGAATTCTCATTCCTATGAAATGCTCATTAATTTTATTTTATTCATGGTGAGTGAAGACAAACATTTTATATGAGTGATCATATGGCATATTTCGTAAAAAAAAAATTGTAAGTAAAGTTTGTATCAAATTTTTTTCAAGTACTTTTTAATTTTTTAGTTTTAAAGCATGAGTAAATGAGTGAGTTTGGACTAAATAACTTGATTTATAATGCGAGAAAAGAACCTAGAATAAGCCGGTAGGCGGAAACTCAAGTTACAAGTAAACAAATGATGATTAGAACTATGTTATAGAAAGATATCTCGAGACATTACATGCATTGTACGAGGAGGAAAAATTCCACCAAATAAGAAATTTTACCCATTGCCAAATAAGAAATTCGCAGAAAAAGATATCTACATTTTTTAATGAGTGCCATTGCCAAACTTTTCGTAAGAAAACATATCTAACAAACTAAAAGCTATTTGGTTTGTAAACAAAAAACGTTTGAAGGTGCATAGTAAAGGCTGAAGCTATCGAATTGAATGCAATTAACTAATTCATCCAATGCAAACAGAGTTTAATGTTTCATGTGCTCACATGTCACTTTCTAACTTTTTCTGCATCAGATGGAAAAAAGAGTGATGGTCCACACGGATTCCAGCTTCGTTAGATATGTCTTCTTATAAACAAGGTGATCAATAAGACAGATACGCCGCCACCAAGTCCTCTTGATAACCTGAGATGACGTCAATGCTCTTACAATTCTGTGCCATAATCTTTCTCTACACCTGATCTTGACTAAAGTTGCAGAGATAGACAACTAGAAAAACAAAAAGCCCATGACACATGCGAGTCAATATGCTGGAGTCTTTTCATCTACAAGCTTAAGCAAAGTAAAAACAAACCCAAGTGGGCCGTTTGAATCAAGAATAAGGAATCCATATCCAGGAAACTATAAACCACTGAACTCATCAACATGAAATGCCTCCTAAAGCAGCAAATTTAAAGAAATAACATAAAATCCTTCGAGCCATCTACAAAACCAAGAATAGTCGGTTATTAGACATAAGATGAATCGGTAAATAGTAATAATCTCTCTGCTGGTATGATGACATTTGATTAGAAATCTTTTCTTATTTTGTAGAACCAGGACCCGTGCATATCGGCTCCACGTGTGCTCATTTGCTTGAAAAATTGCAGACTGCGTTTCTACTAAATCATATAATCAATAGTCTGGTACTCTCGGTGATAAGAAAGATCATAAGCAATTAAGTTTGGATTAAAATAAAATTTCAGCCCTATAAAGGCAATTATACAACCCTAAGCATCAATCACCATGACATCTAAAACCTAAGGTGTTGCTAATACCCACAGCAAGCACAACAAGTGCCCCGACAAAGAAGTATGTCAAAGAACGTCGATGAAAAGATAGTCCACGCATCTTCGGAGGCTTCGCAACATACAAAGTATCGTATCTCTCATAGACCAGCTCCAGAACCGCAGCTTCCCGAACAAAGACGCCAAGGAGCCAGAGACGACGATCGAATCGTCCTCGGATTAACAAGGTCGTGAAAGGAACAAACGGGGTCTAAGTAGCTAATCAATGTCATGGACTCGGATTGGAGATGATGCCGTTAAATACCCATAAACCGTAGCCCGGCACATAACACTCCTGAGCATCGAATCCAATTTCCACAACACCTCCTAAAATCAGATGCAAGATGCCGTGAACAATGCCCGACATCAATTTGGGATCCCGGTTCAACCATTAAAGGCGGTGTGCCATAACTCTCACCGTCGGATGAATCGAGTCAAAGCCCACTCATCAACAAGATCGAAGAAACCGACTTCTTCAATCTCTCCGCTATACTATGAAACTCCCCGCGTCCGATCCCGAAAAGATGATTGCGCTGTCTTTACCGGCATTTTTTGAAAATTTTGACTCGGTCTTGGAGACCTACTCGAAACATAACCACCGCAACACAAAATTTCAAAGGATCCCATCGAGATCGCACGCATCATCGGCTCGGCGCAAATGCAAGTAAACAAGCAATGCCCCAACCATCCAACCCCAACGAGACCTAAACTAGACTACAAGAAATTCCCGATCCGGATCGAATTTCACCACTAACCGCACGAAAATCACCGTTTCGGACTCCCATTTTCGCTCCCGAAAACCAAACCCGCACTCACACGGACCTCAATGCAAATCGAAGATTTCTACAGTTAAACGACAAAAAAAAAAAAAAAAAGAGACCGACTACGATCCACCGAGACAGAATTCCATCACTCCTCGCTCCCTCGCGAGGCAATGCGAATCGTCCGCAACCGCATCGCGGCGCGGCCGACCGGACAAGAACCGCGGCGCCGACGGATTAGAGAGGTGCTTACCTCCGAATCGAAGGATCGATCCAGGCGAAGAACCGCGAGATCCGAGCCCTAGGGAAGGCTCCGAGCGCTCCGCGCGACGAGACGCGACGGAATCCGGGAGGCCCGATCGATCGACGAGACGCGAGCGAGCTGCTCGCTCGAGCGAGCTGCGCCGCTTTGCTCGCTCGCGGGCAGCCGCCGAGCGAGCGGAGCGGCTCCGGCGAGCACCGTCGCCCCGATCTAGCAGATCTGGGCGACGGCTCCCTTTGGGGCTCGAGCTCGCTCGCTCGAGCTGCTCTGCCGAGCGACCACAGCCGCTCGAGCTCGGCGGAGCGGGCGCGGCCGAGCGTCCGGTGGTGGTCGGCGAACGTGGGTGTCGCCGAGCTCGACTTCTTCGAACGGAGATGGAGGAGCGCGGGCCTACTCGGACTGGGCGCGCTTCGGCCCGGTTGACGGAGCACCACTGTCGAAGCCGGGGAGTGAGCGGAGTGGGGAGGCGCCGGAGAGTCGCCGGAGGGGGAAGTCGCCGGAGAGTCCGCCCGAGTGGGAGGCGCCGGAGAGGGGAGGCGTCGGGGGAGAGAACGAGCTTCGCACGGCACGAAGGGAGAAGGGCTTCGCACGAGCTTCGCTTTGTTCCCGTTTTGTTCCAATTGTGTTTTTTATTTCTGTTCTTTTTGGTTTCTCGAAGTGTTTACGGAGTAGAGAAACAACAAAAAGTTGTTTCGATTTCTGTTTCAATTTTGTTTCGAAACGAAAAACAAAAAAAGAACAAACGCAAACAAACGCGTTTGTTCTTTTTTTTGTTCCCCGGAACAAAAAACAGAAAAAGTGTTCATAAACACTTTTCAGAAGTGTTACCATGCAGGGCCTAGGTGGTTCAGATTTAGGGCATGCCGATTTTGGTTGAGAGTTCAAATCCCATCCTTGTAAAGAAAATTTCAGCAGTCACTTGGCTTAAAGAAAGCAATTGATCTGTGCATTGTTTGTGTAATATTTGAGATTTTTTTATTAGGTTAAAGAAAAGGTGGTGGGATCCACTTTAAATAAAGAAAGAAAAAGAAAACAAAAAGGAGAAGGGATAAAAAGGAAAGAAAAGCCCACGTTCGGGCAACAGAAGAAAAGAGGAAAGAAGAACAAGAAAAAGAGGAAAGAAGAAGAAGAAGAAGAAAAAAGAAGAGAGAAGGCTTTGTGTGTTCACGCTGCAGACAACTCACCAAGCTTATTTACAATGCCCGGTAAGTGGTCGCACCTTTTGTTTTTCCAATCGGAATAGTTTCGGAGTTAGGGTTTGAAATTCGGAATTTGGGAAAATCGAGTGGCGAAGTCCGGTTTTGGAGTCATTGAACCGCGTATTTTTGTAAGAATGATAGTTTAGGGTGTTGTGGAGCCGTGGGATTTTACGGATCGTGATTTGAGTTTATAGTTTGTTCGAAACAAAATTTCGAAGTTTCCTATGCGCAGTAAACAGTACGTGTTCAGCAGCTTTGGGTCTGTATTTTGTCATTTTTCGGCTTGATTTTGGGACAGCCAAGTTGGGATTCTTGTAGTATGTTTGAAAGGCTTTCTATTGATTATAAATATGTTTGGATTGGGGTTCGAAGGAGAAATTTAAGGCGCAATCAAGTTTTGCGCTTAAACTCCGTATTGCAAATGACTTGAACAATCGCTTTGGTTATGCGATTTAGTGTGTTGCCCAAATTTAATGTTGTTTCTCGTTTATTTGATAGGACCGCGAGATCGAATGATCAAATAACATGTGTTATTTGATTTTGGGGCATCCCAAGGTGAGTAGTACTAATGTCTTCTTTGGTTTTGTAAAGCCCATACACTAAGGTAAGATTAATTGACATATACTTGTGTAGAGAAGTAATGACCTATTTGTTGTATAATGATGGATATAGTGCTCAGTAATTTTGAGTTATTGTTGGATGATTCGACAAACCTCTCTTGAAGAGTTATGCATGCTGTTTTGGTACAATTGATTTATGTGATTATGTGATGACTATTGAAAGATGATATGTGTTGTGCTGAGGAAATCAAATGTGTTGTAAACAGGTAAAGGACTAAGTGCTATACAACAACGAAATTTCGTGTGAGTCACCTCTAGGCCTTGTAGTCAAGGGCTAAGTACTATATGACGACCCGAGTCACATGGGAGCCACCTCTAGGGACTTGTAGTCAAGGGCTAAGTGCTACATGACGACTTGAGTCACATGAGAGCTACCTCTAGGGCCTTGCACTATTGACATGTATAGTAAAGGACTAAGTGCTACACGATAACGTAATTTCGTGAGAGCCACCTCTAGGGCCTTGTACTATTGCTATATGTAGTCAAGGACTAAGTGTTACACGATAACGCAATTTTGTGGGAGTCACCTCTAGGGCCTTGAATTTAGATATTGATCGTGGAATGAACCATTAATGTGAGATATGATGAGTCCGATTATTGAACAAAATTGGCGATGTTGGTTTTGTTATTACTAATGAATGAGAAATTTTGTTATTTGATATAGCTAGGTTGAGGTAACATATAACGCATTTTGTTCATGCAAGTTATTTTATTTTTGTTTGGCAATGATGAGCCATGTCTTGAGTTTTAAATGTGTAATGTGGAAGTTTGATATGCTTTTATGGTATGTATTACTCACTGAGCTTATGGTTGCTTACCCCTCTATTTCCAACCCTTTTCAGGTCCTTTGGTTAGTAGCTAATAGGTCAAAGAGTTCTATTGATGGGGACCTTTGGAAGTGGACTTTGGGTATGGCTTGAGGCTGCGTCCTTTGGGTGGAAGGATGGCTGTGTCACCCCCATCCCTGTAGGACTTGGGATGTGACATCTTGTGGTATCAGAGCTTAGGTTATGATTTTTGGGTATAGATTTTATTGGACGTTGTGAGATTGTGTGTTAGTTTATAACACTTTAGTCCTTTGTTAGGTACTAGGGTGTATGTTTTATGTTGGGTTCAAGTGATCAACAAGTTGCATGTTTTATTTTTAAGGGACAACAAAAGCAAGCGAGTTGTTACTTTTGATATTGGAAATGTATCTTAGGGTCCTTGAAGTTTGATTGTGAAAGTTTTATTGGCATTAGAGAAACAATGACCATTACTCATTGTTGTTAAGGACGTTGAAAGTTATGACTAGCAACCCTTACCATAAATAAGCTTTGCACTAGAATCAAGGTTTGTACTATTAAGGCCCTTGGTTTTGGAGGGAACAGGAAAGCAGGCTTACAGGATCTTGCAACTCTTACTAGTGGTGAAGTTTTAACTGAAGAGCTTGAGAAATGAAATAGAAACTTGTAGCATGAAGAAAGAGGAAGATCTTCCTTGTATGGTTTTAGCAGCAATTTAGGGGATTATCAAGTAAAAGATGAATTTGGAAAACCAAAAGATAGAACCTATGATCGAGTTAAGACTTGCTTTGAACTATTCAGGTTAGTGCAATAAGAGAACATCAAACAGTGATCCAACTGCAGGTGCAAATGCAGGATGCTGATATTCAAGACGAAGGCAAACTTATTGTAGTAACAGAAGAATCCTATTCATAAATGAGTTTTTTTTTTAAGGTCACTAGAATTGTTATCGGAGATACTCAAGTGGTAGGAGACCAAGATATGCGTTCATTTTGTTTAATTATCTGGCGGACAGGAGCAATGTAGTGGCATGGAATGTATAGGCTAATTGAGAATGACTTGTGGGAGTATAGCTTGAGATACTATTCCTTGACAAAGAGTATATGGAATCGGACAGCATTGAAGAGGGAATCGTGGAGCTTATTCGTTTAAATGGGATCAAAAGGCTTGTAATGGGTGCGGCAATGGATAAGCGCCATTTCAAGTTTCAGAATGGCAGGAGTATGACAGAAATCAAGTCCAGGATAGCCATCTTTGTTCGCGATGAAGCGTCCATCTCTTGTCAAATTTGGTTTATCTACGATGGGCAGCTCATTCACACAAGGGGAGCTCAGACGGTTCAAGCAGTTGTAGAAGTTCCTACTAATGTGTCATTGCTGACGACTTCAAGCCCTGGAGCCGTGATGCCACCTCCTTCTTCCTTAGATAGCTCTCCAGTGCATACTAATGCGAGATTATATGCTGAGAAGTTGAAGGAAGAACTTGAGAAGGTGATGGAAGAACTTTGCATTGCCCGGGCCTAGAAATCGCAGCTGAAGGACTAATTCGTGGAGACCGACCAGAGCAGAAATGACTCGGAGCTGAAAATCATTGCAAGCGAGGAAATGTTGTGGGCTTTGATACAAGAGCGAGAACCATTACGGATCGAACTCGAGAATGCACTCCTAAAGGCCAAGGAGGAGAGCAGAAGAAAAGGAGATTCCTCGGGCACAAAGTACTTCTCCGAGTTCTCCTTTACCAAAATCGCAGAAGCTGCGCAGAACTTCGACCTATCCTTGAAGATCGGGAAAGGTGGCTGCAGGACCGTGTACAGAGGAGATCGATGTGTTGAGAGAGGTGAGGCATCCTAATCTCATCACGCTCATCGGCGCTTGTCCTGAGCCTTGCACTCTTGTTTACGAATATATACCAAACGATAGCCTTGAAGATTGGCTCCGCGACAGTGACAGGGCGAAGCAGCTACCATGGCGAGCCCGAATATGCATTGCCACAGAGCTCTACTTTGCCCTAGCCTTCCTCCACTCTTGGGAGCCTCACAGCATCGTCCATGGGACATCAAACGAGAAACATCCTACTGGACGCGCACTTCAAGAGCAAGCTCAGAGATGTCAGTATCTCTCGATTGCTGTCCGGGGGTGAGTAGTTGAGCAACAACACTGACGTTGTGGACCTGACCAACCCGAAAAGGACGTTTGGGTACATGGACCCTGAGTTCTTCGTCACGCAAGAGCTCACAACGAGGTCCGATGTCTACTCTTTCGAGATTATACTACTTGAGTTATTGACGAGGAGGCCCGCCTTAGGAATAGCAAATGCAGTGCAAAAGGCAATTAGCGTAGAGACTCTGGCGGCCATCTTGGATTCATCGGCTAGAGAGTGGCCCTATACGCTGGCCGAGAAGTTGACTCATTTAGCTTTGAGTTGCTGTAAGATGAGCAGAAGGAACAGGCCGGATCTCAAGTCGGAAGTGGGGACGGTGCTCCAATCGATCCGAGCTTTCTGTTGATAAACTATTGATTATATAATGGCAACTTATGCAGTAGTTTCGTCTGATGCTTGTGGGGCAAAAGTGCATTGCTTCATCATTAAGTATGGATATAGAGTTAGTGGGTCTATTCAAAGTGTGCTAGTTGCCACGTATGCAAAATGTGGAGGTCTGAGTAGTGCTAAGCTTGTGACATCCAGATTTTTGGGTTCTAACTTCGATTAGATAAATTGGGCATTTCATCGGTGTGACTACAGTGTTTTTCTTTGAGTTGGTCACTCACGAGATAACTAGACTAGTTGGGTAAGTTATTAAGGATTTTAAGGCAGATAGACTAAGAATTCAACCATTAATTGACTTCTCGACCGTGCTCATCTTTAGAGATCATTACGGCACAGTTAAAAATCGAATTAAGATCAGAGAAAGGTCGGTTCGACTGAGATGAGTGACCGATCGTGGGTGACTCCTCTAAATTGGAAAATTCTCATCGACCGACATTAATTTGATTTTTCTATCGTTTTGGTACCTTGTGTCCGTATTTGAATCCTCGAGATTTGCACGACAATCAAGAATCGCCAATGTGTCGAGTGGGTTCATCGTGGCTCGAAGAAAATCGACCACGGGTCATTTGTTCTAAAAAGTTCTGAAAACAACCCGATAGCCTAGGTTATGCTAAGAACACATCCGAGTGAAATTAACCACCAATCTAAGCCCGATTTCAAAAATTGAAGGTTCTGTCATGTCACAATAAATTTTAGGAACGTCGACTCAATCTCAGAAAATTTTTCTGACAACCAAGATTTTTTTAGAAAAAGTCAGTTTAGGGCCATTTTCGTTTAGTTGAAGCCGGGGATTGTGAAATTGAGAAGCATGAGGTATTCTTGGATGAGAAAAATAATCAATTTGATAAGTGGGACATCAATTGATTTTATGAGAGTCATTTGAGAGAAATTCAAGAGGGAAATTGGATGTAGAATTGCAAGTGGGAACCAAGTACTCTAATCTGAAATTTCTTTTGGGAATCAATGAGCTTATTCAAAAGAAAATGAAATAAGAATTTTCTATTTGAGGAAATTCTTTTCTTTTGAATTTATTCCCATTTCTTTTTCCCCATTTGGCCAAACACCTTTTTTCCCCACAAGCTCTCTCTCTTTCCTTTCTTTCTTTCTTTGTCTTCTCTCTCTCTCTCTCTCTCTCTCTCTCTTGCTCCTCGTACGAAGCCCCCCTCCACCGATTGCCTCCTGCTGTCTTCCAACTTTGCGTCCTCTTTACTTATCACCTTTTTGACTTTTCAAATGCCCTTTCTCTCTTATATCTTCTTTTCTTTCTCTCTCGGTACTTGTTCTCACTCTCTCGATACCTTCTCTCTTCTGCCCCTCTTGTTCAAACAAAGCAGAAGCAGAAATAAAGGCTAGCAGCGTTGAAGGAGCTACAGTCCTGCTGGAGCCAAGACCGTCGTTGTCGCCTCACGCCGCAAGCCGTCCTCGCCCGCGTATCACCCGCTCCGTTGTTCGTCTCCGCCTCTCCCTCACCCATCTCAGCCGTCGTCGACACCCTTTGTCTTCCCCTCTGTTTGCTACTTGGGGTCCTAGATCTGGGAGGACATTGGAGTTGGAGCAACAGCCAACGTCGCTGGACCGGAGTTGCCGTTGTCATCGATCGCCCGTCCCCGTGCGAGCAAGTGTGCAACCGTGCTTGGCTGCGCCTCTCACCGCCCCGCCGTGCGACCCCAGCTCCCAACCGCCTCTGCTTAGCTCCGTTTTGGCCAGCACAGGCCACAGTTCGGCCACCTCCGGCCACCGTGCGCTGCCACCTCAACCCACCAGAGCCCCCTCGCCCTCCGCCGGCCTTGCCTCGCCACCTCAGCCTCGGATTCGCCCCCAACCAATAGCACACAGAGAGTGCAGAAATGGGTATTGCAGCGAGGGTTTGGCCCATTTTAGCCGTCTTCCCGAGCTCGGATGCTCAGCCCACCTTGGGGAAAGTCGATCCTCGGGTCGATGTCGTCATTTTGAATGAGTTTTACTCATTAATGCCTTCTTAGTTTTTTAATTATACTTGAAGGTTGATTAGTGTTAGTTAAGTGTAATTAGGTGATTAGATTAGAATGGATTAGCGATTATTAGTTAATTGCATTGTATATTAGTTAGGTGGTTAGTGTACTTAGATAGAAAATTGCCTATAGTATTTATTGGATGCTTCTTGGGATTTTTCCCGACCCTTATCGAGTGTTAATTAGGCAATTCGGGCCTAAATGAAATTTTTAGGAATTAAATATTAATTTTCGAAATTAATTATTTAATTATTTATTTTTTGAAAATTCAACTGGGATGGCCAGTGATCGGGATTTTATGCTAATGATCGTGGTGCAGTTCGTTTATTTAATTGAGCTTTATTTTGTGCTGAATTGAATTATATGTGAAATTGAGAATTATTCTTTAATTGAATAATGTTTGGTTATTAATTGAAAAATAATCGAGCATCAGTTGATAATGCCAATAATATTTGAGTGGACTACATAAAATGTGGGAGTTATGGAAAGATTATATTTTGGCTAAGGCCAACCGTGTGCCCACGCACGATATTTATCGGGTATTTTTAATACGAAAAAATTAGGCCAAGACATTACTTTAATTGAGGAATTTAAGTGCGAAGCACAATGTCATTGGACCATGGGGGATTAATAGTGTGTTGGTTTATAGTTGAAGCAAGATGATTATTGGAAGTTGATGTGATGTGTGTTGTGTTAAAGGAGGCCAATGGATCATGAGCAAGTAAAGAACTAAGTACTACATGATAGCGAGACTTCGTGTGAGTTACCTCTAGCGCCCTATACTATTGCTTTTTGTAGTGAAGGACTAAGTACTACATGATGGCAAGACTTCGTGTAAGTTACCTCTAGAGCCTTATACTATTGTTATTTGTGATCAAGGACTAAGTACTACACGATAGCGAGATTTCGTGTGAGTTACCTCTAACGCCCTATACTATTGCTTTTTGTAGTAAATGACTAAGTACTACACAATGGCGAGACTTCGTGCGAGTTACCTCTAGCGCTTTATACTATTGTTATTTGTGGTCAAGGACTAAGTACCACACGATGACAAGACTTCGTGTTGGGGTCACCTCTAGCGCCTTGAGCCTATTTTTGAGTGGGAATGTTGAATTAGAACGTTGAGAATAATTATCAAGTATAGATGGAGTCACCGATATGATTTGATCCAATTGTCGTGAATTGATTGATTGAATTGAAATGACCGGAAGTGGTCTTGTTGACATGTAATCGACTAGGTCGATTGATCATTGTTTTGATCTGATATTGTGAATTGATTGATTGAATGAAATTGACCGTGAGTGGTCTTGTTAGCGTGTAATCGACTAGGTCGATTTGATCGATGCTTCGATCAGTGATGTGATTGCTTGGATACTTATTTGATCTGTGCTAATATGCAGGTGGAATCTGAGGCCAAAGTAAGTCCTCTGACTCATTTTGTGCATAGGCAGCCCTAACGTGTATTAGTTTACTAATTGGGTCTTAGGGGGTAGAACTTACTGAGATGTGGTCTCAATGGTTATTGAATAACCATTTCAGGACCATGATGAGGAGCCTGAGGAGGAGGAATATGAAGAATAGAACTTTAATGTGGAACCAGATGAGAATGAAGATTTTGGAGAAGAAGATGACCATGAGGAGGACCCTGAGTACAACCCGGATAAGAACTGAGATCCCATCTCGTTTTGTCAAACCTTGATTATATGTGGATAAATGTTAGATCAAACCCCTGTGAATAGTATTGCATTATATACTATGAGGTGCTTGTATAAAAGAGTAGTTGAGAATTTCATTATGAAAATTATGGCCCTGCTTTTCTATCCTATTGTTTTATTGTCTGGAGATTTATAACTGCTTTCGCATGTACATATTGAAAATGAAAGGGTCGGCGATACATAGTCCTGGGATATCGCATTATAAAATCGACCAAAGTTGAAGGATGGTCACATGACCGAGGATTAGGGCGTGACATCCTGGGATATTGCATGTACATATTGAAAAGAAAGTGAATTGAAAGAAGATCACAGGCCAGAGTCAGCCTAGTAATCAGTGATTGCAGTTGTCAGATCAGTGTCAAAGTAAAGTCCGTACAAAACCGTCAGAAAATTTGAATCGTTGAACTTTGAAGGTTCATTAGGGATTTGAGAAAAATAGATGAGGTGTGAACGACAGAGTGTCATACATGAGAAGTCCAGTTCAGTTGTGGTTTAGAAAGAGCAGATGTTGGGTACCAAGATGGTCTCCTTGGTCAAAGTGGTCGGACAACACCACGAGACCGAAGGATTAGCGTGGGAAAAAGTGAGACTCGATGAGACGACAATACCCCCACTTTTTGTATAAGGATTTGGTAAATGTTTAAATTTCGAGGACGAAATATTTATAAGAGGAAAGAGTTGTGACATCCAGATTTTTGGGTTATGAATTCGATTAGATAAATTAGGCATTTCATCGACGCGACTACAGTGTTTTTCTTTGAGTTGGCCACTCACGAGATAACTAGACTAGCTGGGTAAGCTATTAAGGACTTTAAGGCAGATAGACTGAGAATTCGACCATGAATCGACTTCTCGACCGTGCTCATCTTTAGATATCATTACGGCACAGTTAACAATCGAATTAAGATCAAAGATAGGTCGGTTCGACTGAGATGAGTGATCAGTCGTGGGTGACTCCACTAAATTGAAAAATTTTTATCGGGCGTATCGCATGTACATATTGAAAAGAAAGTGAATTGAAAGAAGATCACACCTCATCTATCTTTAGAGATCACTTTCTTTACTCACTAATGCCTTCTTAGTTTTCTAATTATACTTAAAAGTTGATTAGTGTTAGTTAAGTGTAATTAGGTGGTTAGATTAGAATGGATGAGCGATTATTAGTTAATTGCATTGTATATTAGTTAGGTGGTTAGTGTACTTAAATAGAGACTTGCCTATAGTATTTATTGGATGCTTCTTGGGATTTTTCCCGACCCTTATCGGGTGTTAATTAGGCAATTCGGGCCTAAATGGAATTTTTAGGAATTAAATATTAATATTCAAAATTAATTATTTAATTATTTATTTTTCGAAAATTCAACTAGGATGGCCAATGATTAGGATTTTATGTTGATGATCGTGGTGCGTTAGTTTATTGAATTGAGCTTTATTTTGTGCTGAATTGAATTATTTGTGAAATTGGGAATTATTCTTTAACTGAATAATGTTTGGTTATTAATTGAAAAATAATCGGGCATCGGTTGATAATGCCAATAATATTTGAGTGGACTACAGAAAATGTGGGAGTTATGGAAAGATTATATTTTGGCTAAGGCCATCCGTGTGCCCACGCACGATATTTCATCGGGTATTTTTAATACGAAAAAATTAGCCAAGACATTACTTTAATTGAGAAGTGCGAAGCGCAATGTCATTGGGCCATGAGGGATTAATCGTGTGTTGATTTATAGTTGAAGCAAGATGATTATTGGAAGTTGATGTGATGTGTGTTGTGTTAAGGGAAGCCAATGGATCATGAGCAGGTAAAGGACTAAGTACTACACGATAGCGAGACTTCGTGTGAGTTACCTCTAGCGCCATATACTATTGCTTTTTGTAGTGAAGGACTAAGTATTACACGATGGCAAGACTTCGTGTAATTTACCTCTAGAGCCTTATATTATTGTTATTTGTGATCAAGGACTAAGTACTACACGATAGCGAGATTTCATGTGAGTTACCTCTAACGCCCTATACTATTGCTTTTTGTAGTAAATGACTAAGTACTACACAATGGCGAGACTTCGTGTGAGTTATCTCTAGCGCTTTATATTATTGTTATTTGTGGTCAAGGACTAAATGCCACACAATGACAAGACTTCATGTTGGGGTCACCTCTAGCGCCTTGAGCCTATTTTTGAGTGGGAATGTTGAATTAGAACGTTGAGAATAATTATCAAGTATAGATGGAGTCACCGATATGATTTGATCCAATTGTCGTGAATTGATTGATTGAATTGAAATGACCGGAAGTGATCTTGTTGACATGTAATCGACTAAGTCGATTGATCATTGTTTTGATCTGATATTGTGAATTGATTGATTGAATGAAATTGACCGTGAGTGGTCTTGTTGGCGTGTAATCGACTAGGTCGATTTGATCGATGCTTCAATCAATGATGTGATTGCTTGGATGCCTATTTGATCTGTGCTAATATGCAAGTGGAATCTGAGGCCAAGGTAAATCCTCTGACTCATTTTGTACATAGGCAGCCCTAAGGTGTATTAGTTTACTAATCGGGTCTTAGGGAGTAGAACTTGTTGAAACGTGATCTCAATGGTTATTGAATAACCATTTCAGGACCCTGATGAGGAGCCTGATGAGGAGGAATCTGAAGAGGAGAACTCTAATGTGGAACCAGATGAGAATGAAGATTTTGGAGAAGAAGATGACCATGAGGAGGACCCTGAGTACGACCCGAATGAGGACTGAGATCCCATCCCGTTTTGTCAGACCTTGATTATATGTGGATAAATGTTAGATCAGACCCCTGTGAAGAGTATCGCATTATATACTATGAGGTGCTTGTATAAAAGAGTAGTTGAGAATTTTAGTATGAAAATTATGGCCTTGCTTTTCTATCCTATTGTTTTATTGTCTGGAAATTTATAATTGCTTCCGCGTGTGCATATTGAAAATGAAAGGGTCGGCAATACGTAGTCCTGAGAGATCGCATTATAAAATCGACCAAAGTCGAATGATGGTCACGTGACCAAGGGACGGGGCGTGACAAAGTTGGTGATGGAGGCTATGAAGATTGACGATTTTGCTTACACATCTATTCTAAAGGCCCTCATTTCCACGATGGATTTTCTATGTAAGGAAAGGGGATGAAGAAGTGAGGGATATGTTGCATAAAAAGAAAATGGGGGAATTACAAGGGGATGAAAGAGCTTACAGTTTGGTATCAATCTAGCATGGTTAAAGAAACCATATTTCTACATCGTTGGTTCTCTTTTTCTAACTCGGCATTTGAGTTTTGAGTTTACAACAAATTGTTTTATACCAAGGGACCATACATTCATGGAGCGAAAAGGGGGAGGTCATATTGGCTCATGAACTACACTATGTATAGTTTTCTTCACTTCTCACGGATTCTAGACTTTATCATGATCCCAGGGCTAACCAAGTTCTCTATTGGGTGATCCCTACCTTTGGCTGGCACATTTGAGAGCATGCCTATGGTACTTGATATTTCTACTTTGTGAACCCTTCTCGGTTTTTGTAGAAAGCATGTTGACATTGAAAATGGGGTGAGGATAGGAAGAAAGCTTGGTGAGTTTCAACTAGACCATGATGGTTTCCACGTGTTATTATCAACCCTATATGCTTCCAAAGGAAATTCAGATAATGTGCTTGAGATTAGAGGAATTATGGAGCAGCAAGACTGAATAAAAAAAAAAATTCCCAAGTTGTAGCAGGATTGAAGCATGGAGTAATTCATGAATTTCTAGTTGGTGATGAGACACATCCTCAATGAAAACATACCGAGAATATATGTGAAGATCTAATAGTAGGAAGCTATTTGGGTGTTTAAAAAGGAAAGACACAGATATTCTCATAAGTTTGTTGATTGACGTATTCTTAAATTTCGAGAACGAAATTTTTATAAGGAGGGTAGAATGTAATATTTAAGATTTTTTTATTAGGTTAAAGAAAAAGGTGGTGGGACCCACTTTAAATAAAGAAAGAAAAAGAAAACAAAAATGAGAAGGGATAAAAAGGAAAGAAAAGCCCACGTTCGGGCAACAGAAGAAAAGAGGAAAGAAGAAGAAGAAGAAAGAAGAGAGAGGGCTTTGTGTGTTCACGCCGCAGGCAACTCACCAAGTTTATTTACAACGCCCGGACAGCGAGATCGAAGGATCAAATAACGTGTGTTATTTGATTTTGAGGCATTCCCAAGTGAGTAGTACTTATTTCTTCTTTGGTTTTGTGAAGCCCATATACTAAGATAATATTAATTGACATAGACTTGTGTAGAGAAGTGAGGACCTATTTGTTGTATAATGATGGATATAGTGCTCGGTAATTTTGAGTTATCGTGGGATGATTCGACAAACCTCTCTTGAAGGGTTATACATGCTGTTTTGGTACAGTTGATTTATGTGATTATGTTATGACTATTTAAAGATGATATGTGTTGTGTTGAGGAAATCAAATGTGTTGTAAACAGGTAAAGGACTACGTGCTATATGACAATGAAATTTCGTGTGAGCCACCTCTAGGGTCTTGTAGTCAAGGGCTAAATGCTACATGACGACTTGAGTCACATGGGAGCCACCTCTAGGGCCTTGTAGTCAAGGGCAAAGTGCTACATGCTGACTTGAATCACATGGGAGCCACCTCTAAGGCCTTGTAGTCAAGGGCTAAGTGCTATATGGCGACTTGAGTCACATGGGAGCCACCTCTAGGGCCTTGCACTATTGACATGCATAGTAAAGGACTAAGTACTACACGATAACGTAAGTTCGTGGGAGCCACTTCTAAGGCCCTGTACTATTACTATATGTGGTCAAGGGCTAAATATTACACGATAACGCAATTTCGTGAGAGTCACCTCTAGGGCATTGAGTTTGGATATTGATTGTTGAATGAACCATTGATGTGAGATAGGATGAGTCCGATTATTAAACAAAATTGGCAATGCTGGTTTTCTTATTACTGATGAATGAGAAATTTTGATATTTGATATAGCTAGGTTGAGGTAACATATAATGCATTTTGTTCATGCAAGTTATCTTATTTTTGTTTGGCAATAATGAGCCATGTCTTGAGTTTTAAATGTGTAATGTGGAAGTTTTATATGCTTTTATGGTATGTTGAGCTTATGGTTGCTCACCCCTCTATTTCCAAACCTTTTCAGGTTCTTTGGTTAGCAATTAGTAGGTTAACGAGTGCTATCGATGGGGACCTTTGGAAGTGGACTTTGGGTATGGTTTGAGGCTGCGTCCTTCGGGTGGAAGAATGGCTGTGTCACCCCATCCCTGTAGGACTTGGTGTGTGACACAATCTATGAAGTGTTGGGTATGAGCGGAATCGGCCGAGAGAAGGTTTTTATTCTGCCACTCACTTATGATAAATGCATCAAAGAGAGGTGATTCCACAGTAAGAAACAAAACCGCCCTCCCTCTCCATCTTTGACGCCTTCAGCTACATATTCTGAGTCCCTATACACGATGGCACAGTCGTTGGGGAGGCAAGGAGATTCACGGGTCAAAGAAACGGTCTGACCCAAGCGCCAGAGGTCCTTAGACTTAAGATGGTAAAGAGGCACGAGTGCGTACTGATCTCCATATTCCGGCAGGTCCCCCGGTACTTCCTAATTGGTTGTGCAGAAGTGTTTGCGTTCATTGGGCAATTAGAGTTTTTCTATGAGCAAGCGCCCGATGCCGTGAGGAGCCTGCGCCCTGCTCTCCAGCTCACCACAAATGCACTCGGAAACTACTTGAGCTCTCTCCTTGTGACTATTGTCCCAAGTATTCGTACAAGACACCGGAAGCTGGGTTGGATGCCAGAAAATCTGAACAACAGTCGCCTCAATCACTTCTTTTCTCTCGGGGACGCTCTGCTGAAAGTGCAGGTCTCTGCCAGGCCAAAAACTTGTTCCACATTGATCTCAGTTTGTGTGCGATTTCTAACAGATGTCTTCGATTGGCATCAGCTTTGCTGGTTCAAGCTAAAGAGTGCCTGCTTGAAGTCCATAGTTTCTACTTTCTGTCGTGCGCATGGAGAATAAACATTTCGTGGAGGTTAGCATTCGCTTCACATCGTGTCATTGTACAACATTACTCGAATAAAACGAGTATGAGACAGTCGAAGTAGAAGTGAGGCTCATAAAGGGAGCAACCGGTTCCAGCGAGCCCCCATTAACTTTTCCTAATCACTTTTGCCTCGTACGATAGTCCCAAAACCACACGAGCAAATTGCAGCTGCTAGCTCAAGTTCTGCTGATTCTCTTGGCCTCATGCTTGATCGAGTACTCCATCGAGAAAATACAATCAAATCAGTCCAATCACGAATCTATGCATTGATCGAACATGCGTATGGATCGATGTATTTTAGCCTGAAAGCTGTTTAAATTGTGACCCCAGGGGTTAAACTGGAAGATTATGCAGAGAACCCAATCCGATGGCATTTCTCGCCCATGTAAACATGATATTATCTTGATAGAGACGAGGTGACAGAGGCGGACAGGTCCATGGTGGGGACATGGTTTTGCCATTTTCCTCCGGTCTGAACTTATCATTCTCGACCCTCAGACCGTCCGAAAGGAACGCCTCCACTCGCTGCCCCACCTCTTCATTGTCCGGTCTGCGCCAGTCGTTTTCATGGACGATTCAAAGTTCCACTGAGGTTGGTTCGGTCTGGTTCGGGCTTGTTTTTGCACTCCCTGGACAAGGCCTTGATGCTGATGTCTGCAGCTTCCGGTCTCTCCTTTGTCGATACTACCGAATCGACAAAAGGAGCCAAAGATCAACAAACAAGTATTGGAAATATCAATCATGAATTGAGGGAAAAAATATGTAACACTATTTGTTGTAACTAGAAAAAACAATGTACGAGAAAGTAATAGCAAATATAATAACACAAAATCTTACAATTGAAGATTGCAAACTAAAAAATAAATTTTCTATAAACTCTTAAGGGAATTGAATAAGGGGTGAGGTATGGCTAATTGAATTACCTTAAGGCGATTAGTTTCAGCCAATGGTGCATAGCAGCTTCATGCACTATGCCTTCCAAGATATAACACCTCGAATCCCTTTGTATTAGCACTATACTAACATGACTCTATCAAATATTTTTCAAACGTAGCACACTTAGAGGAATATTTCAAAAGATAAAACTCAAAAGACGCTCTAGGATTACTTCGAGGAATTCTCAATTTATTTTGAACTAAGTAGACACATCCATTTATAGATGAGGGATACAATTGTAGAAAACTGAAAGGACATGAACTGAAGAGACGTTAGTTGAGCCATTGACCCTTAATAATAATAATAATAACAATAATAATAATAATAATAATAATAATAATATTATTATTATTATTATTATTATTATTATTATTATTAAAAACTGCAGCAAAATGAACAGTCATTTTGAGTCATTAATCCATAATTGCAATAATTAGGACGTGATCCAAAGAGACTATGGTTACATGTGAACAGAAGAGAGGTCAGAATCAATCCAACCAAGTCATACAAAACCCTTCTCCTCGCAAGCTGGTAACTGTGCTGATTTCACGATGATGTTTCCTTGACTACTCAACCGAGGAAAAAAAAAACAAACGGATAGCAAAGCGCTAACTCACTTAGGCGGAGGAAAAGATTGAAACAGCTGGGGCAGAGATTAAGGAATATTCACTCGTGGTATTTGGCTCCGACCCATTTGATTCATCGTCTCGTGCCATGTGCCGACCATGAACCATAACCCCAGGGTGCAATTTAAACGTTAATTACACAGAGCCCGAATCGCCCCCTCGCGAGCGTATGTACTTTAATCGTACCGTACCGGCTTTCAAACACGAAAAGCTCTTGAAGCAGCAGCGAACGAGCAATTTTTTTTTCCTTTTCTTTCGCTCCGAAACGTCAAGTAACGAGTCAAAGGAATCGAAGGCATGCTCCATTTTTTATGGGCATCATTTACTGGCAAGAGAGTGACCTTTTTTTTTTTTTTTTTTTTGAGCAAAGCAAGAGAGTGACCTTAGGTGATGGAATGCGAAACGATGACAGTGACAAGCGGAAGCAGAATTATTTTGCTATCTTGTTGCCGTCCGAGTCTCACGGCAAATCATCATCGTCATTTCTCACAACTTCTCGGGTTCACACCACGTAAAATAATAATAAAAAAATTATTAAGTCAGTATCAGTCCGAAAGATTCATCCCTAAACAGCTGTTTTACAGGTCCAGCGTTATCATCCTAAGCTTCCCTACAAGTGCTGACAAAATGGTCGCGTCAACGGAACCGAAATAATGATAAATTAAGAGATAACTGCGAGAAAGCCATTGCTTGGGAAGCAAAGCTTGACTGTCTTGAGACTGTGAGCAACGGTGTGAGCTTATAAAAGCTCCCTCGTTCCCAACGCTGGTGGCGATTCAAAACGACCTCCGTCTTCTTCGCTTTCTCCGTCGCAGGAGAATCTCCGGTCCCTGAGGAGCATTCCTCTCTCTATCTCTCGCAGAGCACCGAGCAATGTGAAGAAGAGCCCGACGCCGCAGGTAATATTGAGGTTCTCCGTGGCCTGCTCTATCTTTTCTTCACTTTGAGCTTGAGACGATGACCTCACCAAGCGTTTCGGGTTTTTCCTGTTCTGCTGTTCTCTAGCTGCGCGCTATTTTACGTCAGTCATGATCAGTCAAAACTCACGGGTTGACTTCCCTGTTCTTGAGCTTTCAAGTTCAGTGAACGCTCGCCTGTCCTTGCCGGCCACATCCTGGGCTGATCGCCGTAACTGGGTTGAATCCAGCGGGATGAATTGTGTTGGCGCATTCTTGATTAGATGACTTTCACGATCATATGGAAGTTCCTTCCTTGACGCTGCAGCTTTGTGAGAATAGTAAAAGATCTACGGTGCTTGTGCTGACTAGAAATGCTTACGGCATGCATGACAAAATTTCTATTTCAGAAATTGATTTCTGGTTAGAAATTGAGAAAGATTTCTCAATTTCTACTCCCCGGACAAGTTTCCTTAGAAAGAAACACGTTTAATAACGACTCAAAATTTCTATTTCTGTAACGTAAATCCGTTTGATAACAAAATAAAATTTCCATTTCGAGGAATAGGAATTAATTAGATAACAACATAGGAAATCCTCAAATACAAAATAATAGTCGAAATAATACTAAAACAACATAGAAAATTCTCAAATATAAAATAATAGTCGAAATAATACTAATACATTACAAAAGTTAAAAATACAATTTCATGGAATTTCCGGCATATTATTATCCCTTGTCATTTTATTGGCAATGGTTTTCCTAAGCGTATTTATTTGGTTTCCCTCCTCGGTCAATGTATCTTTTGCAAGCTTATCTTGTGTAGGTTTAGACAAGTATTGTGGAAGCATAAATATGGGTGCCATCAATGGCGCCTATACAGCCCTATCATTTTATCAAAAACTAGTATTATGCAAGATTATCAACAAAATAAAATTGATGGTGTAAAGGAATATATGAGAATTCTTTATGGTTAGGAACCAATTGGGGGAAGGTCGGTTTATTTTGATTCTTGAATTGAATCAATCCAGTTGCTCATCCCTAATTTCTTTATTGTTGCTCATTGAACCTTTAATGGCCCTTGCATAGCAAAGAGAGAGATTATCTTGAATCTCTTGCATTCGAATTAAAATTCAAGATTGTGTAACAATCTAATTATTTTGATTTTGCAAGAATTTTGAAATCCATAAAGAAACAAAGTTAAATTTCTAGGCACATTTTTTATTCATCTATTGCGTAAGAACTTTTTTTTCAACTGGCCATGCGCATGCCCTTTCTAGGAGAAAAGAGCCCCATTATTTTTAAGTAAGCATTTAAGAACTTTGGTCGTTTTTGAAAATTGGGAACCCATTCGATTGCCTTTCATCCTAAAGAGGAAGTTATCAAAAAAAAATGAAAAAAAAAAAAAAACAAAACATGAACAAAATAAGAAAAAAAAAACTAGCAATAATTTGTGAAGTTATGGTTATGAGTGAATTAAGTTAGTAAGAAAGCGCAATGTTCTTTTATATGATTTGATTTTAGCTTCGATTTCTATTTTAGAAACTGAGAAATTAAAAATTTCAGTTTTTAATTTCTTCGATTTCTCTCTTTCTGGAATAGAAATATGTTTCAAAAATAAAGAAATCAAATTACGTTACTAAATGGATTTCTGTTTCAAATCTATTCCGGGGAATAGAGAAATAGAGAAATCGAGAAATAAAAATTTAGTCATACGTGCCCTTAGAAACTCAAATTAGAGGGTACAATCTTCATTGTCCCTTCATGCGGCCATAAATGCTAGCCGCAAGCATCGGTCAGTTAGGGTGCTAAAGGTGTGATATTGGTATTGGAGATTCTTGCCGTATCACTCAGTTATTTATGCAGGCTCAACTCGTTACTATGTTTGACTTAGTTATTTAACACTTGTTATGCTGGAATGGATGGGAATGTAGAAATTTGCTGTTTGTTTCATGCGAGATGGTACCGTTTACGGGTCCATTTCCAAGGTTATAATCGGGATTAAGAAAATTTATGAGCTAATGTGATAAACCGGAAAAGAGAAAATTTCAACTTCACGAATCCCTTAAAAAGACTTGTCACTCTTTCACAAGCAGAACTTCAGTGCTTTCACCTTTGTAGAGAAACGAGGGCAGAAAGGTTTTATGTGAATTGTGCTTCTCTATTGCAGCCTGAAGACATAAAGCTTCCGCAACCATTTGTTGAGAAACCAAACTGAGACAAAATGAAGCAGAGACAGGAATCGCCAAAACCCATGGGGGAAGAAGATGTTTACACGAAAGATGGAACGGTGAACTACAAAGGCGACCCTGCTGACAAAAGGAAAACTGGAACATGGAAGGCCTGCCCCTTTATTCTAGGTAACTCCACACGACCACTTTCTTAAAGAGTTTAACTGAACCTTATTCACGGAAAGAAGATGCTTATGGTATCTATGTCTTATTAATAGGCAACGAATGCTGTGAAAGGCTGGCATACTATGGCATGAGCTCCAATCTGGTGCTTTACTTCAAGTTCCACTTACATCAACACAGTACAACCGCTACTAACAATGTAACGAACTGGGGAGGAACGTGCTACATCACTCCTTTGATTGGAGCTTTTCTCGCTGATGCCTATCTAGGGAGATATTGGACTATAGCATGCTTCTCAATTATCTATGTTTTCGTAAGTCACGTTTACATATTATTCCTCATCTGAGTACTTGATAATCAACCTGTGCAGTTTGTGCTGCACAAATGAAGGGTTCCGCATTTCTCTGTTGAACATTCACAAATTTAGCATACTGACTAGAACTGATAGCATACTTTTACAATCAATCAAGATTCAGCAAGCTTGACTTATTATATCATTATACACAGGGGTTGACACTGCTGACGCTCTCAGCATCAGTTTCGGGACTAAAGCCGAGCTGTACAGGGAAAGATAATTGCCACGCTACAAATATCCAAAGTGCAGTGTGCTTTATAGCACTCTATCTCATAGCCCTAGGGACTGGAGGGATCGAGCCTTGTGTCTCATCCTACGGAGCCGATCAATTTGATGATGCTGACGAGGCTGAGAAGAAACGCAAGGGTTCTTTCTTCAACTGGTTCTATCTCTCAATCAATATAGGCGCACTCATTGCAGGCTCTGTTTTGGTCTATATACAAGAAAATGTGGGTTGGGCATTGGGTTTTGGCATTCCAGCAGCTGCTATGGCAATTGCAGTAGCTACTTTCTTTTCGGGCACACGCCTTTATCGTAACCAAAACCCCGGAGGGAGCCCCCTCACACGCCTCTGTCAAGCGGTGGTGGCATCCTTCAGAAAATATCTAGTGGAAGTACCAGCTGACAAGTCTCTACTGCATGAGACTGCAGATGCCGAGTCTGCTATCAAAGGAAGCCGCAAACTTCATCATACCCAAGATTTGAGGTTAGTGCTTCAATTTGCATGTGTGATTGCTCTGTTCAACCATGCTTAGATCAGGATTCCTCCATTTATTCAGGTTAAATTAGTCACTCACCAGAATCAGTTGAAAATGAGCAGACGGAACATATTTGTTAGTCTTGCAGCACATATTGGATCAATTGCATGATTGTTTGTTCCAAGGTTATACTGCTGTTTATTTGAGACAGTTAGGATACAAATATTACTAACTCTGATCACACAGAATAAAAAAAATAAAAAGAAAATCGTGGATCAGCAATCCTCAAGAGAGTTGCTATATTCATCAAATTCATAATATTGAAATTTTATTTCTGAATTTGCTGCACTTTGTGAGTTGAACCTTTACAGTTTTATTATGTTAGGATGCTTTACATTTCAAGAAATCCTTCAGCACACTCGCTTGTCCTAAGTTTCTTTGCATTTTCTAAATCTGCAGTTTCTTTGACAAAGGTGCTGTGGAAACACAAACCGATCACATTAAAGAACTCGTGAATCCATGGAGGCTGTGCACCGTCACCCAAGTGGAGGAGCTTAAGGCGATCATACGGCTGCTTCCTGTATGGGCCACCGGAATCATCTTTGCCACTGTGTACAACCAGATGGGTACCTTGTTTGTTTTACAAGGCTCTACTATGGACCCTCATGTTGGAAACTCTACCTTCAAAATTCCAGCAGCCTCTCTCTCTATCTTTGACACCCTCAGCGTCATATTCTGGGTCCCAGTATACGACCGCATCATTGTTCCAGTGGCAAGGAGATTCACGGGTCACAAAAGTGGTTTGACCCAACTGCAGAGAATGGGGATTGGCCTCTTCATATCCATCTTCGCCATGATATCGGCAGCAATACTGGAGGTCGTTAGACTTAAGATGGTAAGGAGGCATGACTACTACGATCACAAGTACGTACCGATGTCGATATTCTGGCAGGTCCCCCAGTACTTCCTCATCGGTTGTGCAGAAGTGTTCACGTTCATTGGCCAATTGGAGTTTTTCTATGAGCAAGCGCCCGATGCCATGAGGAGCATGTGCTCCGCTCTCTTGCTTACCACAGATGCACTCGGAAACTACTTGAGCTCACTCCTTGTAACTATTGTGACAAGAATTAGTACAAGACACGGGAAACTGGGATGGATACCGGACAATCTGAACTACGGTCACCTCCATTACTTCTTTTGGCTCTTGGCAGTCCTCAGCGTGATCAACTTGGGAGCTTTTCTCTTGGTAGCGAGGTGGTACACATATAAGAAGGCGGTGGGGACACTCCGCTGAAAGTGCAGGTCTCTTCCAGCCTAATAACTTGTTTCCACAGTGACCGCAGTTTGTCTGTGACTTTGGCCGATGTCTGAATTTGTCATCTGCTTCGATTGTTCAAGCTAGAGAATGGCCTCCTTGAAGTACATAGTTTCTACTTTCTATCATGTGCATGAAAAAACAGTTCTGTGCAGGTTATCAATTGCTTCGTTGTGTCATTGTGCAATTTAAGAATCAATATGGAAGTGAAAGTTAAAAGTATAGCGCAATCCATTTCTTCGGGTTTGCTTTTCATGTCCGATTGAGCTTAAAGTGCCATGCAAAAATTGCTCCTCCTGCAAACGTAGTTGTTCAGCCTTTTTTATGCTTCACGTAAGTTGGGTTCATGACTCAACAACAATTCAGTGGTGGGCAGTGTGACGGCGGATTAACCCAAAAAACGACGACACGAAAGCACGATCCGATTGTCCTGGACGAGAAGACCTGGTGCACCTTGGATCAGATTAGAGGATATTTCCTCCTTTTATTTTTTTCACAGAAATCGTAAACAGCTTCCCCAATTCTCAACTCCGCATTTGCTTAAGCCAAAGACGATAGACCGTCAATTTGTTTTTTCCTCCCACCTTTACACATCGTCGATTTGTTCTTATTTTTGGTCCACACATTGCATACGTAGCAAATTCATTTTTGACTGGGCTTGGGTGGGGTGCTTAGACGAGGGCAATGGTGCAACGCCTGAGCGACGCACAAGAGGGCCAGTGGCAAGGCTCAGTAGCAAGCTACTGCAGCGCCTCTCCCTGGAAAAATTAATTTAATATCCCACGTTTCAGATATTAAACTGATAAGAACAGATACTACACTTGACCTTAGCCAAAAGGCCGAGAAAGGTATGCTTTGCTCTACTGTTCAAGCCTCCGCTTTTGTCCCCTGTTCTGGTCCGTGATGCTTCTCACATTCCTATGCAGGACTCCTTTTCAATGTTTCTCTTCGCAAAAAAGAAGAAAGAACGATGGCAGACTTGGAAGACTCCTGAAAACCTCCAGTGGAGTTGGTCCGTGATGCTTCTCGCATTCCTATATGGGACTCCTTTTCACTGTTTCTCTTCGCAAAAAAGAAGAAAAAACGATGGCAGACTTGGAAGATTCCTGAAAACCAGTAGAGTTGAGATAATGGACAATTAAGACAGAACAGTAGGTGGTTCAGATATAGCAGCATGCCGATTTTGGTTGAGAGTTCAAATCCCATCCTTGTAAAGAGAGTTTCAGCAGTCACTTGGCTTAAAGAAAGCAATTGATCTGTGCAGTGTGTCAGTTGGTGGCGACTGAACACCAATCCATTTACTTATGATGAGGCAGAGAACGAGTGAAAACTCGAAAACTAGAAACGCAAGGCTTGGTGTGAAGCGAGAATCCGCAGTCCTTTCACTCTTGCTTTTTGGTTGTCACCCATGCGAAAGAGCCCAAAGATGATTAGGTACCCCTCTTAATATGAATAGGCAAAGCCTATTAAACTGAATCGGAGTTCGTTCATCTTGTATTAACGAGGACAGCGGTTGCAAGAAAGAGGTGCTCCCTAGCTTATGCATTTTGAAGCACAAACTGATACAGTAGTCACGTTGCTTCGAAGCTAACAGTCCGGTTTTCGAGCCTGAAATTTCTGAGGATTGCTAGCACACAGATGCAGGGTTCTCTGTTGAAAGGCTCAATTATGCTCCGAGAGGTTGCCACAGGTGTAGACGACTTCTCAGCAAGGAAGACCTCCATAAATGGGCTCTCTGTGGTTTAAAAGGCCTTACAGCTTGAAGACGCTTGAATAATGTTTTACGACTTAAGAGACATTTCTGCCACCTTATGCTATTTCTACATCCCTTTGCTACTATCCACAAGGGGTCTAAACCTGTCTCTGAATTCTCAAGGTTGGCTTATACCCACGAGGGAAGAAGCATGCGCTTGTGTTTTTAAGCTTGTGCTTTTAGGAACCCTCAGACGTTTATAGGATTCTGATTGTTGTCATCAGTTGTTTCCGATCCTTTTTGACGAAGGTATGTCCAAACAAAGTCTTCTGTGGTTTATGCTCTTGCCACCCTTGCCATTCCAGAGTCCTCTATCAATCCAGAGAATGCGAGTGTTGAAACTTCTTTCCATGCTCAGGTACTGGTCCAATGATTTTCACGAGCACCTATTTTTCATGAACAGTTTTTTGGACTATATTTTAGGAGCTTCCTCATTGAAGAAGCCCCTTCAAAAATAGGCGTATGCCATTGAGCGTGGCGAGCACACGGTATTCTTTAGTAAAAGGCGAAAGAATAGTTCGCTCTGTGCTCACCACATGGCTGCGTGATTTTTTTTTCAGACACGACCTCGTGTTTTTATGACTGGCTTTGTTGCAATGTCCAAGCCTCTTTTCCTATGTGGGACGTTCAAACTGTTCGTATTGCCACCGCTGGTGGAATCATCTTGGAATATTGGAGAAACGCACTTCATCCAATTAACTTATACCAGAACCTATCGGGTCCTTTTCGGTTTCTCAAATAAGAGCTAAGATCAGAAACCATGGTGGTAAATCGACAAGATCATATTGACAATGAGTATAGGAAACGAAATGGGGGTCTCCCTTTGCTTCGAGTGAGGTTTGCGTGTTCAGAAACACAGAGCCTTCAGACCCAAGATGAGTCCTCAACTTTCAGAGAAGAGATTTGAGTGTAGAATAAAGCTGTAAAATCTAAAGGTGGGCCTCCATGTGAGTTTGCACGGTGTTCAGATCAGCAGAAGAAACTCGGTTTCTTGCTAGAGTCAAGATTTGCAAGAGACTTAAGCAACTAGAAAATCAACTGAATTGTATCCAGAACCTCCTCCTTCAATAAATTCTGGACAAGTGTTGCAGAAGCTCTTCCAAGAGTGGTATGGAGTCAGATACAATAGAATTCACATGAAGCGTGGTTAAAGAGCTGAACTTCTATATGTTGGAGACGGTTTTGTCATCTCACATCATCTCTACATGCCCCAACTACTCCAAAATTGGGACAAACCTGATGTTTACACGCAAAAGTTGTGCTCACTCATCATCACATCGCAGTCTCCAAATTTTAATATTCAATGAATCAAAACTAATACTCCATTACAATTTCCTATGGACTTTGCTGTTTGAAATTCAGGGCCCATAGCTAAAGTTTGCTCAATTTCTATTGAAGGTTTGTGCTGCATCAAATAGTAGAGTTTGTGGAAGAAAACAAAAAAGTAGTCCAGAGGCAATGCACAGTGCGGAGATATCTAATCTGAAAGCAAACTTGGTGCCACTAGTCCATTCTCAAGTTTCTGTGAAAGTGTCCATACGTACAAAGAGATGACGGAGCTAGCACATATTCAACCAGATTTACATTCATTTGAAAGGTGAAACAACATCTGCAGTATCATGAACCATTGCAAGGAAAGCATGTGTGCTTATGGGACATTCGAATAGTTACAGACATACAGCCTATATTACTTTTTCCAATGGCCTAGCTGTACTCTCTTCATCTTAAAATCTCCCTCGAGCAATTTCCATTTCCATGAAATCATGAATATCAATGGGCCAAGATCCTTCCCTGCCTTCTGGTGCAATTTTTTCTTGTTTCATGTTGACAGATTAAACATGTGGCTGAAATCTCCTGTTCTCCTTGATGAGATTTCAATTCACCCTTGATTCTCTGTTGAATACTTACCACTTTGTTAAACGTTTCTACATTAAAACGTTTCTGCAGTTCCCTAGGTGCAGAACTCGACCATTTACAAAATGCCAGCCCCAGGCAACACTGGAAATGAAGCGTCTGTAATCAACCTGCGATCTGTAAAGGATAAAAATACAAGTGATACAAGTGAATACTCGAAATATGGCTCTGACTCTGCAAATGAAAGTGAGGACATTGCTCCAGACCAAGGGATCATTTCCAGCTGCTACGCATCGAAAGCTTTCAAAGCACAAGATGTGGGAAAAGTCCAGGAACTCCAGGCTCAATCCTGTGAAGGAGTTGATGACCGTTTGAAGTCTTTGAAACATATTCTTTCTCAGCACCATGATGAAGCTCACGCGTCAACTCCTTTGACTTTTGTAGGTTCTGATTAGGCAGAGGAATTGTCTACTAATCACAAGAAGATATATTCCATTGTTGCCCTGAATTTCTCATGCTTGCTATCCTAAGAGAACCTGGAAGAGATGGGTTCTCCGGTAGACAAGCTCGCAAGCAATCCATTCTTGACTGTTCAGTGACTGCTTAAGTTGAAGTCGACAGAAGAAATCCCAGATTGCCAAGCAGCCTAACAAAATTTTCAGAGATCTTCAGGCCAAGAAGGACAAGTATTTGTTAGTTGAGGAAGAGTCGAGTGAGCTGAAGAAGAGAGGAGGGAATTTGCAGTCTCATATAGATTCCAAGTCGTCGGTTGCGTAAGAAATGTATGAACAAGTTCTCAGCTCCAATCTAGGTGAGCCGGAGTTGTTAGTTGCCTCAAGTTGAACAAGGCGGCAATAGCTCGGATGATCTCTGAGCAGAAAATCGGGGCAGACTTGATGTCCGTGAGACATTCAGACTGCCACTGTTGACATCCCGGGATTAAAACTGAAGAAGAGAACTTCTGCCAACCGAGTGGGCTGAAATCCTCGATAAGTACGCGCTGCTCAAAGGCTTTTCCTTGGAGAAATCTGTCTAAAGTTCAAATTTATGACGTGGAAATGTGTCCCAGTTTCTACTGCATGGTTTCGGCGCGTCAGAATCTGTCACAAAGGCGTCGAAACCCAGCCAACTTTCTCATGCGCGTTGTTTATTAGATTCACTGTATTGTGCGAAATATATAGCAGTATAGCATGACCGTTTTTGAATAATGACATCAATGGAAAATAGCGTAGGAAATACAATAGACCAGTCAATTCGTCTCTTTATAAGTAAACAGACGACTAGAGTAACAAATTCATTTCAACTGGGGTTTGGTGGGGTGCGCCAGGCAAGGGCAGCAGTGCAACGCCCGAGCGACGCGTGAGAGGCCCAGTAGCAAGCTACTGTGACGGCCTCTTCCCCTAAAAAAATTAATTTAATATCATGTGGACCGATGGCCCACGTATCAGATATTAAACTGATAAGAACAGATACTACACTTGATCTTAGCCAAAAGGCCGAGAAAGGTATGCTTTCCATAGTTGCCTCACCTTGTATTTTGTCCCCAGCTCTGGTCCGTGATTCTTTCTCATGCACGGTGTGGGACTCTATTTCACTGTTTCTCTCCCCCAGAAAGAAGAACAGTAGCAGACTTGGAAGACTCATGAAAACCTCCTCCGTTGGACTTATCAAATAAACGTTATTATTTCATCGAAATCCAATCCAAACCAGGTCATCAGTGGAGTTGAGATAAGAGAGGATTGAAACAGAACATGCTTCGGAGATGGTAGCATACTGATTTTGGTTCGGAATTCGGATCCGATCATTGGAAGAAAGATTTTGCAATCGCTTGGCTTAGAAGAGCAATCGATCTGCATTGTTTGTTAGTTGGTCACAATTGAACATTAATCCATCTACTCACAACGAGGCAGAGAACAGAGGGAAAACTCAGAAACTAGAAACGCAAGGCCTGGCTTGAAGCAAGAACCTATGGTCCTATTACTCCTGCTCTTTCGTTGTTCATTCTTTTCTATTAGGACAGCAGTTGCAAGAAACAATTGCTCCATATGTTCTACATTTTGAAGCCTGAACTGGTCCAGTGATAACATTGATTTAAAGCTGATAGTCCAGTTTTTGAGCCTGAAAGTTATGAGGATTACAAGTGCACGGTCACAGTTCTTTAGAGAAAGGCGAATGGACATGTAGAGATAGTCACATATTTCTTTTCCTCTTAGCCGGACATTGCCACAGTTGTTGGCTACCTTTTTCAGAAAGGAAAGACTCCATAAATAGGCTCTCTGGAGTTTTAAGCACTTGCAAACTCCAAGATAGTCACACATAACCTTTAGTCAAGAGGGTAGTATCATTTGGTGCTCAGCAGCGCTGGGGTTCTGACGTGGTCGAACATGGTCGCTTGAACAATGGTTAAGACTTAAGACTAATTCAACAGCAGGGCAATTGACTTAAGGAACTGAATCCATAACCTGAAAACTTCGAATGAATTGTGAGCATGCTGGTATGTCAGGGTGGAAATCTATGACATAGCTCGGTATCTGATGCTAGTGACCTCGTTCGGAATTCATAGCGAATGGAAATAGCGTGGGCAGTGGGCACGGCTCCCTAAGATGCTGAATCGGTCTTTCCTTTTTTTCCTGCTCCACAGCAACAGCAAAACATACCTACCCTTTTTAAGCGATCGAAGAGTCGGCGGGTTCACTAAGAAGTAGAAAAGGGGATCAGTCTGCAACGGGTTCGGCTTCAGGAGAGGGCTGCTACGAATCTGTTGACACAACCTGCAATGGCTACAAAGTTAACTTCAGCTCTATTTTAGGAGCTTCCCCAGTTGAGGAACTCCTCCAGAATTAGAGCACGCGGTATTCTTTAGTAAAAGGCGTAAGAACAGGTCGCTCTGAGTTCATCACGTGGCTGCGTGATCCATCCCATGGCACGGCCTCATCTTTTGTGACTTGCCTTGCTGCCCATGTTCTTCCTTTTCATCCTGTCTGGGATGTTTCGTAAGAAGAGAACTGGGGTGGGCTCTTTTAGGTCCATTAAATTAACTTCTATTGGAACACAATGAAGCGAACAATGAAGTGCTGGGCACGAGCGGAATCGGGCCAAGGTCACGTTTTCCATCCCCGCCCCATGAGACTGCTCTTTACCCCATCACCACCCCATGCCGCACGTCGGGCGGGGCGGGACGGGGGATAGGGCGCATCCGTGAGAAAAAGATTTTCATTAATTCTTTTTGAAATAATATATCAAAAACTAACTATTGTTTAATTTTCAAAATAATTATAAATTATTTTACTTTGAACTCATTTGCATTAGAAATTATTAAAAAAAAAAACGCAATTTCATGAATAACGCTACTTATCTATATCAACGTGTTTGTAATAGGTTATGGAACACAAATACTTATAGTTTTGATATATTAATTGTACTTTATAGTTTTTTAAAAATATACAGAAGGGGCAGATTATCGGGGTTGGGGCAGGCCCCTCTGAATGCCCCTCTGCTACTCTCCAGTCTCCATTAAGGGGCTTACTTAATGTCTATGCACTAAAGGTTAGGTTATGACCACGAGGGAAGAAGCACGCGAGTTGTTTCAAGAAAAGAATAGAAAAGAATAAAGTTTTAAAATGACATTGTAAATGTTTGGGAAAATGATATCAACAATGTGATAACTTTTGCACATAACTCATTTTGGTATAATAACTTTTCGAGAGATCATTAAATATCAGAATTTTTACAAAAAGTTCCCCTAAGTTGAATTTGCGATTTCTCCTACCTGAAAAATCCTACATAACAGTAATTTAATGGTAAATCGTACGAATGGTTCGTTGGAGAGATTGGAGAGATGACGACTGCAGAAATGTTTCGAAACGATGCGGTTTAAGCCCTCCATCTTACATTAAGCCATTCTCTCTCGACATGTAGAGTCCTCTCTCTCTCGACATGCAGAGTTTTTTTCTGTACTTTTTCTGGGTTTCTCCGAATTGATCGCCTTTCATCTCGATTAAACCATTCTTCACTCTTCTCCTTTTCTCCGTCCTGTGTTCTTACATTTTCAGTCTGCATTCCAATCCTTTCTCAGTAGATGATGTTTCTCAACGTCGCGCTTCTCCTGGCAGTCCAGTTACTGGGTTTTGCTTCGGTTGTCTTATCGGAGCTTGCATGTCGACTTGATTGCCATTACCAGACAGTTTCCAGTTATGAATACATCCCAGCCTCCGGAAGATGTTCGCCTTGCTGCCTTATGCCATCGACTTGGCCGACTCTGGTCTGAAGCAGATGTGGACGTCTGGGATGATGAAATATCTCCGGAAAAGATGCAAGAATGCAAGGCAACGTTAGTGGGTAAAATCCTGTCTGACTCATCAGTTAATTTTCAAGCTTTACAGAGTACTTTAAAACGTGTCTGGCGTAATGAACATGTGCAAATTTCCCAACCCGAAGAAGGGATGTATGTTTTTACTTTCAATTCTGAAAATGAACGGCAAAGGATCTTACATAGTGGCCATTGGCTGTTTGGGCACAACCTTCTGATACTAAAACCGTGGTTGCCGAATACGCCTCTTCATTGCTATGATTTCACCACATGTGAATTCTGGGTGCAAATCTTTGGACTCCCTCTGGAAAGATGTACCGAGAGAATGTTTGCCAAGGCGGCTCGACATGTTGGTCAGGTTCAGGAAGTGAGCCTAGCAAACAAAGAGAATTCATTTGTTAAAACAGGGCGGGTACGAGTGAAGATTAACCTTCAAGAACCGTTGAAATCTGGTAAGCTACTCAAAGTGGAGGGACAGAATATATGGATTGATTTCAAATATGAGCGATTATCTTACTATTGTTACTCTTGTGGTATCTTGGGACATTATGCAACTCAATGTCCAAATATTCCTTTTGATGAGGCAAAGATGGAAGGGAAAGATCAGCTGTCCTATGGTCCCTGGTTAAGGGCTGAGGTAAGAGCTCACGGTCCATTCTGGAAAGCCTTTTATGAGAAACTACCGGACCAAAATGAAGTTGAAGAAGTTATACCAGAAACTCCACCGCCATTACCTTTATTACTTCCTGCAGAACCTTCTTGTACCAAGGAGCAACCCCCCATCTGTGGAGATTAATACCACACAGAACCTTCAGCCTAATCCATTGCCTACCCTGCATATTCCCTCTATGGCCGAACCTCTTCCGAAAGCACCTGTGTTGAACAGCAAGAAGTTAAAAAATCCTTCAATGGCGGTAAAGGCTAGTCCTACTAAAAAAACAAAACATTACAATCCTTATGGAACTTCTTCTTTTGTTCCTACACCTCTTGATGAGTCTCTCCTTATGGATGCCCCTATATTTGCAGCTGAAGGGGCAGACACAAGGGCTGTGGTGGCTTGCCCTAAACAGCCACCGCCAGCACAATGAAACTTATAAGTTGGAATTGTCATGGGCTGGGCAACCTCTCGACAATTCAAGCGTTAAAGGACCTAGTGGTCCATGATCGGCTGATATTATCTTTTTGATGGAAACAAAAACCAGGAACCGTTATCAAGAGATTACAAAGAAGACTTCAATATCGAGAATAGTTTTGTGATTAATCCCCAAGGTCCGGCTGGTGGCTTGGTTATTTTTTGGAATGAGCAGGTTAATGTTACTATCCACTCTCATGATCCTCATTATATTGATACTATCTGTTCGATGTGTTGAAAAGGACAACTATGGGTATTACCTTTCGCATGCTCCAGCAGTCTTTAATCAGCGTCAACTTCTTTGGACAACTTTGCGTCATCTTAGTCATCTACATACCCTACCTTGGGTGTGTATCGGGGATTTTAATGAAATTTTGAATCACTGGGAGAAGGTGGGAAAACGCTTACCTCGGCAACATCGTTTACAATCCTTTAGAGATTTATTAAACGACTGCGCTCTGATGGATCTTGACACCAAGGGCTGTGCCTACACTTGGGTGAACAATAGACATGGTGAGGAAGCTGTTAAAGAGAGAATAGACAGAGCTGTATGCACAATGGGATGGCGATTAACCTATCCGGAAGCAGAAGTTTACGCTTTACCTGCTATAGGATCTGATCATTGTCCACTATTGTTAACGACTGAAGTTAAACAAAACAGGCGGAAAAAGCGGTTCACCTTTGAATCTTTTTGGCTTCAAGATGATGAATGTCACCGGGTGGTCTCAGAAGCATGGTTATCAGCCTTATGTCACCCTTTCAGCATCTCCAAAAAATTGCAGATGACAACCACAGCTTTATCTCAGTGGAGTCGAAGGAAGTTTACGGCTGGTCATCAACAAATCGATCTTTTAAAGCAGCAACTTCAGCACCATATTAATCAACCTGCGAGCAATTATAATACCAGTCGGGTTAAATCGTTGAAGGAACAGATACAGAAAATATGGCTACAGGAAGAACACTACTGGGCAATGCGATCTCGTATCAACTGGTTGAGGGGGGGGGGGGATCGAAATACGAAATTTTTTCATGCTACAACGATTCAACGAAGGAAGCGAAACAGAATCAGCATGCTCAAAGATGTAAACGAGGACCGGATCCGGACCCGGAGTCGGGAGGCGCATGACCAATTGTTATTTTCGAACCTCTATTCTCTTTGTTGGTCCTCGAGACTATGGCCCTACTTTAATGAAATGTCCAAAGATTGTAACGAGGTAATGAACAATCATTTAATCGCTGACGTAACAAGAGAGGAAGTCCAGCTAGCTACATTCCAATTGGGATCAACCAAAGCTCCAGGACCTGACGGTTTTCATGGCCTCTTTTATCATAGTCATTGGGATATAATTCAGGATGATGTTTTTACCACAGTGCAAAATTTTTTCACTACTGGTGTGTTCCCTGCAGAACTTAACAGAACTTCTATATGTCTGATTCCTAAAGTACCGAATCCAGAGAGGTTAGATCAATTTCGCCCCATCAGTTTATGTAATTTTCTATACAAGATTATTTCCAAAGTCCTAGCAAATCGATTAAAGTGCTGTCTCCCAGATTTGATTGCCACAGAACAGAGTGCCTTTGTGTCGATGAGACAAATACAGGACAACATTATGATAGTTCAAGAGGTCTTACATCAATTTAGAATTCGTCAGCGCAAGAAGAAATTTCAGGCGATCCTAAAACTGGACATGCAGAAAGCCTATGATAGGATTGAGTGGGACTTCTTAGAAGACTATTTGCGCCAGATTGGTTTTCATGATCGATGGGTGTTATGGTTGATGCAATGTGTTAAAACTACCTCTCTTAGCATCAAGCTTAACGGCGAAGATCTACCTTACTTCAAACCATCCAGGGGAATTAGGCAGGGAGATCCTCTCTCACCCTACTTATTTATACTCGTGGCTAACATGCTATCCAATCTTATCCAGCAAGCTATTACTATGGGTCATCTCCGAGGACTGAAACTTAACAGGTGTTGTCCTGTTTTATCCCATCTCTGTTCTTTGCTGATGATGCGATCTTTTTTCTAGATGGTAAAATTCAGAGTGTCAAAACTTGGCTAACATTTTAAATGAGTACCGTAGTGCAACGGGACGACAGATCAATCGAAACAAATCGGGTTTGTTTGGTAGCAAAAATTGTCCTATGTCTCTCAAGTTAAATATGGCCGGAGAACTAAGAGTTCCAATTCTTGACAAAACCGGAAAGTATTTAGGCATCCCCTCGACCGGGGATCCTCAAAGCGAGAGATGTTTGCTTGGATTCATACACGAGTGAATGCTAAATTGGCGGGGTGGAAAGAACAATTGATTTCCAAAGGAGGGAAAGAGGTTCTATTGAAATCGTGATTCAAGCTATACCTCGGTATGCGATGTCCATTTTCAAGATTCCTACCTCTATATCTAAGTCTCATTGAACAGAAAATAGCCAAATTTTGGTGGCAACATACCGGTAATAAAGCCGGAATTCACTTTGGAAGTCCCGGGATATCCCGAAAGAGAGGAAAAGTACGGGGGGTTTGGTTTTCGAGACTTATTATCTTTTAATAAAGCTCTTCGGGAAGGCAAGCCTGGAGAATGTTTCAACATCCTTTATCTTTGTGGTGCAAATTTTTCAAAGCCTTATACTTTCCTTCTGATTTTTGGCATGCGAACGGGGATCCCGACCATCTTGGGGGTTTGAAAGTCTTCTAATGGGCCGTGATTCAATTATTCCTAAGTTGTGTTGGTCGTTGGCAATGGACAAAACATAAATGTTAGACAAGACAAATGGCTACCTATGGGAATCCTATGTGGACCATCTAACAGAGAGGAACCGAAAACAGTTGCAGGTTTTATAAACACAGAACAAAATGCATGGAACAATCAGCTTCTCAACCGTACATTTGAAGAGCCTATTGTTAAAGCAATTATGGATATTAAGTTATGGCCAGCATCTACTGAAGACAGAATTGTATGGACAGCAACTGTTGATGGACAATATACAGTAAAAAGTGCTTATCATGTCATACAGCAATCAGCGGCTACACAGATAGCTTCTCGCCCGTCCTCATCTTATATTACACCTAGTCATCTTTGGAAGCAAATTTGGAAAACTCAGACAGATCCTAAAATCCGTATCTTCCTCTGGTCTATTAGTCAAAATGCGATTCCTACTAAATCTAATCTGTTCCGTCGCCGAATCATCAATGATCCTTGCTGTATTCTCTGTTCTACCCGCTCCCCCGAAACAGTCGAACATTTATTTCTACACTGCCCTTGGACTCAACAGATTTGGAGCCATCCTATTGTGCAAGTTAATGTAACAGATTATGCAACACATCGTATTGATGCGTGGCTTGCAGATATATCACAACAGATAGGTAACATACCTGATTTTGAGACCATCGCAGCTCTTTTGTGGCAGATCTGGAAGGCCAGAAATCATCTTATCTTTCGCCATCAATTCACGAAACCGGACCATCTTGTTGATTCAGCTTTGGCTCTCGCTCACCTGCATATTACCGTTCGTAATCCGAATGCAGCGGCAATCGAAAAGGGGCATCAAATCGACGAACCCTAATACTACCCGGATCCCACCGATGCGGGGCACGATCAAAGTGAATATCGACGGTGCCTTTCCTATTGCGAGAAAATTGGGGTGCGATCTCCGGCGTAATACGGGATCATCGGGCGTCTGCTCGGAGGCTTCACCAACGGCGTTCCGGCAAATTCGCATTTGAAACGGAGACTCAAGCTCTTTTATATACGCTAAAAGATTTTCTTCAACAAGGAAAGCATCACTCTGACCTGCTTATTGAAACCGACTGCCTCACACTGGTTGAAGCAATCCAGCACGAGCGCCTTCCTCCGTGGGAATGTCGTGCCCTTCTTTCCGAGTGCGAAGCGATTTTGCCCTCTTTCTCGCATCTGAAGGTGCAGCACTGCAGACGATCGGCCAATGCCCTAGCTGACTGGGCTGCGAAAGCCCACGGTCGAGGTTCACTCTCTGCGAATTGGGCCTCTGCTCCTCCTCCCTTGTTGTTAGATCTAATTTGTAATGAAGCTCTGTTAGCGGGTTGTAATCTTTTCCCTACTTAATGAGAATATCGTATATCTTCTGACCAAAAAAAAAAAAAAGCCCTCCATCTTACATCGAATATAGGGATTTGGAGCTAATTTAGGTTGCAATCAAATCCCCAGCCCCACTTGCGATTTCCCTCTTCCTTTTGCCACCATCGCCCTGATCAATTCAACTTTCTCTCCCACCCCAACCCACCTTAACGTCAGACCTCCAGGCGATGGTCATATTCAATTTCACCAGCGGCTTGGCTACCGCAGGATGAGAGGGGGCCCCTCATGGATGAACAATTCATTCAGAGTCGAAACTGGAATCTGGGTTTAAGGATTGGTTTATGGCGCAAAGTGAGTCTAATTTTTCAATCACTAGCATATTTACGTTGTCAAAAGATGTCGTTTCAATTATACCTTGAGTGTTAACATTTCCAGCAAGTCACATTGGATTATTTATTCTAAATAATGTCAAGTGTATTTTTTTTCCAACGAAGCGAGTGATTGATGTCACTTGAAAATAATCAATTTTTAGAAATTATTATCTTTAAATGATTGCTTAAATAGTTATAACAGCAAAGTGAGTACCTTACAAAAATTGTGGCATTATTATTATTATTATTATTATTATTATTATTATTATTATTATTATTATTATTATTATTATTATTATTATTAACTTCTCAATTTTTGAACATTTTTGTGGGCCTTTACCATCCTAGTAAAAGCGACAAACATCGAAATGGTTTGAGATGATAGATGGGTTGATCTAGGTCATCTATTGGAGCCCATCTTAACGTACAGTCCGAATTTGTTCCTCAATTGCTTGCATACAAAAAGCCCAAATCTAACTCTATCAAGTATGGTTGTGTTTGGTAATGCTCTTGGGAATATGTGTTTACGTTCTTTTGTTCACAAGACCAAAAATAGAACAAAAACATGTTTGGTAAGTTTTTTGTTTTCGAGAACTATAGGTATTTCTGTTAATTTGTTCCTAGAAGTAAAAATAGAACGAAACTCGTTTGGTAATTTTTTTGTTCCCGCGAAAAAAACAATAAATTAATATATATATATATATATATATATATATATATATATATATATATATATATTTCTTGTTCTTGAGACCAACTCCATAAACAAGAATCAAAAAATGAAAATCAAGCTTTTTTTCCTGTTCTTTCTCTTCCTCTCTTCTTCCCCTAACCGATCATCGACCTTGGCGCCGGCCGGCGATCAACCAAATGAGGCTCGGCAATCTCACAAGACCCTTGTCGGCCTTTGGCGAGGTCACCCCTAACTTGTCGGCCATCGGCGAGGCTCAACCTTGTCTAGATTTGGAGAGGCTGAGCCTCCCTTGGCCATCACGAGCCTCATTGTGGCTAGGCGACTCCGACCTCACAATGGCCGAGTGAGGCTCAACCTCGCCTTGGCCGGGCGAGGTCGCCTCACCCAATTACGGTGAGGCTCCCCTAAGGTCGGCAACCAGCTGAAGGAAGGAAAAGAAAAAAATTGTAATAAAATTATTGATAAATTAAAAGAAATTCTAAGTCACAAAAATATATGAGATCATACCAAATGCATTTCTCTTTTGTAAACAGAAATTTTGTATAATTACTAAATGTGTTCAAATGCTCAAAAATTTGGGAACAGAAATAGAAACAAATGTTTCTGAAAAAAATATAAATTTTTTTTTCCCTGGAACAAAGACGCACGCCAAACTCATTTCTCGATATTGCTATTTTATGTGAGCCCCTATTTGTAGGTCCAATTTTGCTATCAAACTCATCACAAAATATCAGATCCGCACGATGTTACGGTTTTATCTAGTTACTGTCTTGAACCCGACTGTGGAAAAGCAAATTTACAATCCACTAAAACCCTTCAACTGATTTCAGTATCCTTACGAACAAAATCGTAGTTTAACGAGGAAAAATTCCAAAATAGATAATTTAGGATCTTAGAAAAAATTCCGTCGGCCGGGTCGGGTGAGATTGTTTTTGTGATGGGTGGGCTTGAGAAGGAGCCATGAACTGTGTGACACTCACCATTACAAGACACTCCAAATGCTCATTTTATAATGAGAACAGAACACTCAGCACAAATGAAACACGAGAAGCACGGACAGATCACGCACCAGTCTTTCGGATTCTTCGCTTCATCGTCATGATGCTGCTTGGCTCCCGCGAGTACCCAAGTATCATTCACCAGCACACAGAGACAGAGTCAGAGACTCAGAGGGCCCACCCCAAAAGCCTTGTGGGTCACCTCTTTTGTGACTTATTTTACTTCCCAAAAGCAAAAGTTAAATTTGGAGTGTCCGGCAGTCGACATGATAATCAAACTTATTCCATTATTGTACCCCCAAGATGCCGTGGAAGCTTTTACTTGTGCCAAGGATGAGCAGTTCGATCTCATCCGCATCATCTCGTATAGTTACCGAGTTGTTTCGACCGTGATTGACGAATCTGCTCGGCATGTCAGGAATTATCATCTTCGATTTCATCTTAAGGCTGTCTTAAAACTGTTCTCTGTCCTTGAGATTTTGCGCAGGTACAAAGGCAAGAATGCGTATCGCGGAGCAGTTGCAACGCGTGACCTAGCGACGTGATGTAATTGACTGGAGACATCCTTCTTGTATACTTTCCATAATAACTGAGGTGTGTGAAAAAGAGCACGTACTGATTGGCTTTGATGATACCGCGTCGGCATTTCATGTCTTCCAAAACTTCATGATAGAAGGTCCTTTGGACATTTAGAAACATTTAATGAACGAGAGACATGGAAGGGCACGCAATGATACATTAGCCGGCCCTCATGAAGATTAGACGATGTCCCACAAGCGAGAGAATGGCCATTTGCCCTCGGCATCAAATCGATCGCATCCCAAAATTATCGCCGTGACAGGACCTTGGAAAGAGCGATGATTACCGCCTCAACTTAACGCGGCTTGCTAAAGGTTGGAAAAAAGCAGTAACTTGGCCAACTTTTCAATTCTTTTCCTCCGGTCAGTTCAGCTCTGTGTCCCAATAATTACAGACAATAACCGCAAATGTAGAATCGAAGCAAAGGGTTTCCCTAGTCAGTAAAAGTAAAATTGTTCGAGGCGCTGTCTCTGGAAAGCGGGAGGATTAAGTTTCCATCTCCGCGTCTTATCTTTGCTATTCTTGAACCGGTCAAAGCCAAGTAAACTTGGTACGCGACCACTGACTTTGACAATGGTGTTTTTAAATCTAGATCGGATGGACTGACTCGATCGGTTGAATTGTGAAGCAGATCATGCTCCGATTTGATCTTACTCATTTCCCCAAATTAGGCCGGAGTCAGACGCTAATTAGTTCAAATGGTCATTGGCTTGATCTCTGTGATAGTTCGACCACTACATTAGCGAATTGAATCCTCAATCATGTGAGCTGCTCATTTGAGGTTTTAATTAAATGGGTAAAAGTAATTCATGTTTTACATATTTAGGTCTTTTTTTCCTGAATAGGTCTTGCTAACAAGTGTCCTAATAGTACTTATTAAGCATATTCTATGAAGAATACTTCTAAAATTTCAAAACACTAATTGCCCACAAAATAAGAAAAGTTATGTCTTGGAAAACTATAAATTTTATCATTTGATTGTTTAGAAAGTGCCTTGAGAGCATTTGGGGAAAATGACACTACAATTGTCACATGAATGCCATAATCTCTCTTTTATTTATTTTTTTTTTCCAATTATATGAGTGCCATAACTTATATACATTGTTCACTTAAATACCATGATTATTATTTTTGATCACTTGAGTAGCAACTTTTTAAGAATGTTTATCACAAGTGCTATTTCATGTAAGATTTTTGGCACTTGGATGAACATTTTTTAAAAATCACGGCACACAAGTGATTGATCTAAAGTTACGGCATTTAAATGAACATTTTTTAGAGATCTTGGCATTTAAGTCGTCGAGAAAAGGTTATAACACTTGTGGTGTTCTTATCCCAAGCATTTGTAAATGTAATCTTATTCCTTTTACTAGCAAGCCATGTAACTTATTGATATGACAGTCAAACCGATTGACCAGTGACTTGGAAGTGAGATTAGCTCTTTGATCAATCTGACTTTGCCTATCAGCACAATTCACCTATGCCATCGACCTATTGCCATTCCAACTTGTGACCTTGTTCAATCACATCCGGTCCGTGGCCGTGATCCATGTCCGACGCAAGTGCAAGGCCGCAACCTATGCTAGACCAATGCATCAATTTAGGGCGGTGACACTACTCCATCTAAGTGCATTCATCTTTCGACTACTAAGCCAATCACTAATGGTCTAATCAATCAATCATCCGTTTTGATTCACGCCTATCCAATAGCCCTCCAACCACCATTCTCTCTAAATTAAACCCCCAATAAACTTGACAACGTCCGACCGCCCCGAATCAGCCGGTCTCACCGCATCAACAACAAACCACCTTCTTATCATTGCAGCTACAGACAACACCGCGACTCGGGAAATCCAACGGGCATATGCTTCAGCAAAATCACCTTACATCGGATCCGAAAAACCAAGCACAGGCGAGGGGGACTGAACCGCAAACCTGGCCTCTCCCGGGCCACGAGGATAATTAGTTTTCTACATTGCTCATGTGATGTTATCTGGCCGTAAACGACGGGGGGAGATTTGTCGCTGCTGTGAAAAAGAACGAATCTAGACCGAACATCGATCTGAGCATCCGCGTCACGTTCACGAGTCGGCCGCAGTTGCTACGTCAAAAGCAAATGTCGGGATGCGAAGGGGGACGGTAACTGGACAAAGTCGCGTGTTTTAACCCCTGCGCGGACGATGAACGAGAGGCCGAGGTGGTCCGCACGGTGCGAGGCTTTGGATTCTCTTCGGATTACGTGAAATTCAGAAGACATGGAAGCGGAAATTGTCGCCCGGGTGGGAAACTTTGCACGTGTGGGCACCCGCACGTCCCTGCCACGTCCGAAGAATTGAGTTTAGTTTCCCTCGAAATAATATGGATAATCCGCCCGTTAATGTATATGCATTATAAAGTCGGATTTTGAATAATTAAAAATCTTGATTTCACGTGAGTTTCGTCACATGCGATGGAATAAATCTGTCTTGGTGAGATTGATCGAACATGTTACTCGTGAAATATGCATCTCATCCCGCTGAGCACGTTGTATGTTGTGATTAATATGGATGAAGTGGCACATTACGTACGTTGGAAGTATATTTGACCATTGTTTTTCGCTCGGTAATTTAATTTTTGGTTGGAGTAGTGTGAAAAGCAAGCGCACTTACACCTCTCTCTCTCTCTTTCTCTTGTGATTGGAAAGGGAGAAAGCCTGGACCGACACAGCTAGGCTAGGCCGAAAGGTAGGGTGAAGCTTCCAAGCGTGTTTTATTCATTTTTTCTTCGGGCTGGTCCATGCTTTGGGACCTAAGATGCTTAGGCCGGAAATGACCCGCACATAGTTCGGAGTATCTGAAAAATAGATATATATATATATATAATTTTAAAGACACAAAAAATAAAAATCGAATGAACAAGAAATCGATTTTCTTTTTGGGACGAAAATGACCTGAAATGCCTTATTCGGATAGGTTCAAAGTTCATTCTTAAGTAATCTAGCTCTCAAGAGAAATTAACATAGATTTCTCACAATAGCCTTACAATGTCCCGATTGAAGCTACAACTACTTTTTGCAAGTCTTGAATGGGGATGTGTCCACATGATCGAGAATTTTGCAAGGACAAATTGTGTTATTGTAGCTTATTGGCATATTGTGGAAAATGCTCTTTCACACTGAAGGTTAGCTTCCCAGTTTAGCTTTGAACTCATAATCTCATGAGAAGCCAGATGGTGCCCGTCTTCACCATTTTATTGCATTCAGCAATATGTAATATAAGGACTTGATATGTAAGCGGCATGTTATATTATATATGTATGAACTCTTGATGTATCAATAAGTGTAATCAAGCCTTAAATTTTTTTATTGATAAGGGTAATGGTCCTGTCAATTTGTTTGAGCGGTACAAATACTCAGACTTTTTTTCCGTAAGGTGCACTGGCGATTATTAAATCTAAAGCAGAAAGTACCACGAGCCTTCTGTGTACTCAATTTTGGCGCGCTTCGTATATAATAATGCCATACATTATTCTGCAACAGGGCTTTAATTGCAAATTCTTAATGGGGGAGGAGGATGCCAATCTGCCACGAAGTTGCGTTACACCTACTCCTCTAACCTTTATTTTTCCATTCCATGACATGCCCCCACCACCCTCCCCCTTTACATTCTATCTTTTTCCTTCTTTCTTCCTTTCCTTTACTCTGTGCTTCCCCCTTTCTTCTTCCATCATTCACTTTACACCTCTCTCTCTCTCTCTCTCTCTCTCTCTCTCTCTCTCTCTCATGACGTGAACACAGCTCAGAGTTCGGAAGTTGCAACTTGCAGCGACTTGCCGACCACATGAAAAGCTGAAACTTCAGTCCCCCTGCGACCATGGCGAGCTCCGGATCATCACCCTCGTCGTCCTTCTTCGGCAAGTTCCGCTCTCTCCTCCTTCTCCTCCTCCTCCACCTCGGCTGCTTCATCTTCTCCTCCTCCTCCTCCTCCTCCGTTTCCGCCGCCTCCACGACCATCAAGAAACGCAAAGCCTCTCCGACCGCCTCCCACTTCAAGCCCCGCAAAGCTCTCTCTTCCTCCTGGTCTTACCTCAAGGGCATCCTCGTCTCCAAGCCCCGAGCGTCTCACCCTCCAACGCCCTCTCTCACCTCCGCCCGAAACTCCCAACGATCCATAACCTCCCTCGTCCCGCCGGCGGAAGCTCACGCCCTCGCGGAGCTCACCTCGACCCCACCTCGCGAGAAGCCCTGGCCGGGGACCCTCCTTCAAGAGGAGCCCGACCACGCCGACCTGTTCTTCCCCCTCCGCAACGACGCGATCTTCCCGTGCACGTCCTGTGGCGAGGTCTTCCAGAAGCCACAGCTCCTTGAGCAGCATCACGCAACGCGGCATGCAGTGTCGGAGCTCATCGGCGAGGACTCCGGCCGCAACATTGTTCAGATCATATTCCAGACCGGGTGGCCCGCAGGCAAGAGCCTGAGGGTACTCCGGATCCTGAAGATCCACCATGGACCGAGGACACTGTCGCGGTTCGAGGAGTACCGCGAGTCGGTGAAGACAAGGGCAGCCAGGGCCTCCAGGAGGCGGGACGAGCGGTGCGTCGCCGACGGCAACGAGCTCCTCCGGTTCCACTGCTCGACGTTCACGTGCGACCTGGGGCAAGACGGCAATTCCAGCATCTGCAACCAGCAGTACTGCAACGTGTGCGGGATCATCAAGTCGGGCTTCTCGAAGAAGCTGGACGGCATCTCGACGCTGTCGAGCGGGTGGAAGGCGCACGGGACACTCCCGGACGACGTGGTGGAGGAGTTCGGGTTCATGCACGTGAAGCGGGCGATGCTGGTGTGCCGGGTCATCGCGGGTCGGGTCGGGTGCGAGGCGGACGACGTGGACAAGGAGGAGGGCGGGGGGTTCGACTCGGTCGTCGGGCGGGGAGGGAGTGGGGCCCTCACCAGGTTGGACGACGAGGATCTGCTGGTCTTCAATCCGAGGGCCGTGCTTCCCTGCTTCGTGATCGTGTACACCGTGTGAGCCAGTCGTCGTGTGGGAATTGAGCCATAATAATTACGGGACGTGGAAAAAGTTTTCGCTCTCCTTTCGAGTTTTGCATGAGTTTGGTGCATGTGAATGTGTTGGGTATCGTTAGTCATTAACATCATGCCATGCCATGCTATGCCATGCCATGTCAGTGTGTGTGAACAGGTATGGATTAGAGAATTTCTCATTTTTCTTTTCTTTTTCTTTGGGGGGCGCATCAATTAGAGATTTGGAAAGTGGTGGACAGTTGAGTTAGTATTTTCTGTAGTGGGAAATTAGGTTGGGAGATAGAGAAGTTTTGGTTGTGTAAAAACTCTACTTAATATAAAGTGTATATGCAAAAAAAGTTAAAAGGAAACTAGTGATCCAACAAGCTTGATAAGGAGACCACGCCTCTGTGATTCCGTCTATTTATCGTTCCGAGCAATGAATATTTCGGTTTCCAAAATATTAATTATATATAATACGAAATGGGTGCATCGAGAATCGAATTATTTATTTATTTATATATATTTAATTGCTTGAGCACTAACTCATGAAATCTCTAAGATAGTGCATCTTAGATGCCCCGATGGGAATGACCCATTTATTAATTCTATCGTACTTGTTTATATTTCTCATTTTTTAAGGAGAAATTGTCTAGGTGTATAAGCTTAAACTGGACAGGGGGGAGTTCCCCTATACTTGTGCCTTGACAAAAAGAAAGACTTATAATTGGAAAAAAACGCAAATTTATTTATTGAGTTTGATATTTGCAGCACGGTCTCCAAGAACCATCACCATTACCGCCCCCACTATCCAACAGCATTTAACATCCACGACAATTTTGTCGGTCCATCGTCCTGCCATCTTACATCTAGCACAATCATAATTCTTTCAATCGAGAAGGAAGATTATGCTATACTACGTTTTACTACGAAAGGTTTTCAAGGAGTAATAGAGAACCACGAGACATTTTAGACAAAATAAAAGGAATGAATTGAAAGAGAAAAATCAAGCACAGAAAAGGCGTAACAAAGGGTTCTTGCGGATAATCGATGCGCCGAGGGATTCCCAGCTCGACAATCGAAGGTCGTCTATTCAAATTCTGTTAGCTACGTGTTTTGGGTTTAGGTCATTTGTACAAATTAAAAGGTTCGGACTTAACCGATTGGTGAGACTTATAGAGCAATCTATGGGTCCTTCTGTAGTCGAGTCTCCATGTCTATGTCTCTAGATTATTAACAAAGAAGGTATCGAAATTCGCTTCGAATCCAAAAAAAAGAGGGACATGGGTCCCCGAGATTTTTTTCTCTTTGCTTCGTCCTGTAATTTCTCTCCATATATAGTCAAGTCTTCGTGCTTGTGCTCAATGTTTATCATTGTTCGCAAAGAGGTGGGCCGCGTGACGCCCGCCGTGATTGGAATGGACGAGAGAAGAATGGCCCACTACGAGCCTTTTCATTTTATCAAAGTGGGGGATTCGAGGCCTTTTGGCGCATGCATGCAGCCCACATAATTTATATTCCGGTACACATGTAAACATGGGTTATAGCGCAGGCGTATCAAATTACTCATGAGTGTCGGTCAAAAAGAAGATGGGAATGGAACGCACTTAAGGCCATTCCGTCGCTTTCGCAAAAGTGTAGTCGTTGACGTCGGTCGGTCGTTAGTAGAGCAAGGCATAGGCTATTTAAAACGAATGCACAACTTTCAACTCGAATGAGTATATAATAGGACATGACTCTCTAACCATTTTTATGGTTTAGGAAAGGATGTGTAAACCTGGATGGAGTAGCTGGGACATGGGTATCGACTTAGGAAGGTCTAGATCTACCATTCAACGGACGATGATGAGTTGATTCATGGTCGACGGAGATGGTAAAAGTGAGTGCACGTGCCAATATACGTTGCAAAGTAAGATAAGATAAACTTTGGATGTAAAGGTAGTAAGCTCATGAGCAAAGAATAAGGCAGCATTGGGTGTGAGGGCGACAGTGGTGATCTTTTAGGGAAAATTACCTAATTGGACCTAAATGATATCAATTCAGTTCTAAATTTTTCAATTTTATAAATTTAGTTTTAAGTTTTTGCCAGAAATTTCAATGTAGTATTTTTAGTAAATTTCTGCCTAAACTTGCTTGCATAACTATCCCATCATTGCTAGCTGTTATATGAGACATGATGTTACGTCAACAATTCTCAGTAAAAAATTATCAGAAGAACCGTATTGGAATTTTGCATGATGATTTATGATTTAATTAGTATTCGCACAATAAGTTTATAATTGAATGAACATTGATGTGACGAACAAAATTTCCATTTTCGATCGACACGATTACTTATCAAGTTTAGACACGACATTGCATAAGATTTATTAACGACGTTGCATAAGGTTTATTAGGAAAAGCCATAGGGAAATGAATTTTTTCAGGTGTCGGTCGAATAATTCAAGGGTCCCATCGGTCGGATGGATGGGAATAATGAATGGAGGGCGTGACCGGGTGAATTGACAATCGTCCCACTTAAATTGGAGTCATCTGATGATGGGATGAGGTCAGTTCAATTCCGTCCACCCATCTCCATCTTCCGAGATTCTTTCCATTCTAAATATGCATATCATACACGACACGACTGAAGATAACGCTGTCGGAGCATATTTTCGGTCGTGCCATTCTTATCAGGCAGATTTTTCCCCTCGCGAAGGAGATGACAAGCGTCCTCAAAGCTTATGTCCCAATCACACAGATTGAATACGGTAATGAAAGCTGCACGATGCAGCGAAGTTCGATCGGAACAGCAATGGTTGCAGCTCAACTTGCATGTAGGTCTCTAGTTCGGAAAAATGCGACAACTTAATTCTTAGAAACAACAGTTTTGTATGGCGGTTTGGAAAATATTGGACTGGACCGAACCACTAAATATCATTCATCCTAGTCCGGTTCACAAATCGGGCAGTTTCAGTCCCGTTTAGTTTGGTTTGGCAGTAATTGTACTCAACCCTGGAACACTTTTCCGGTGAAAGGGCCCTGTTTGGTTCGGTTTTGGGAAATACCATTGGGATAATGCAAATACTTTTGAAATAAAGAGGTTTGCGAGAATGTTACACTGTTTGGTAAATTGTAGCATTTAAAGGCAACTTAGCATAAACACTATTTGGTAAAATTCAGCTTTGTAATTGACTTTTGGTATTTTTTATTTTTATTTAAGTCAGAAAATCAAATTCCGATGGCCGGCCAACCAAATCGGCCGTTGGACCACCCGGATCACGGTAGCCTGAGGTCGTAACCACGATCTAGCCATCCGACGGCTAGATCTGGCGACCTGAGGTTCGCACGACCTTAGGCGGCATCACCTGGTTAGTGCACGCCAGGCGACGCTGCCTGAGGTCGCGGGTCCCGCCATCCCGGGCGGTGGTCATTGGGGACGTGGGACCCCCACGCAACGGTGGCGGCTACTGGAGAAGCCGAACTCTAAGCCGACGGGGAAGACGAAGACGAACGAAGAAGAAGGGGGGAAGAAGATGAACAGTGAACAGGCATTTCCAAAATGCCCAATGCTTAAAGCTGGTCCTCCCCAGCATTGAGCTTTCAGCATTGGGAATGCTGGCATTTGGTCAAGTAGCTTTCGAAAATGGTTGCCAAACACAAAATATTTTCCTCATAGGGCTTTGGGGGCCCAAAGTCCCATGGGAAAGCTGAACCAAACAGGCCTAGTTAGATGTTCTAAGGATGCATGCCCATCAACAGATCCAAACCTGATGTCCTTCGAATCAATCTTCTCAGCGCCACTAGCCGTCGCAACACTGGCTCATCACATTGGCCACACCACACCCTTGTGCTCAGCTGTTCAAATTGGATACGGAAAATCCAGCCCAGCTCGCACTGGACTGATCTAGTACTAATTATTAACATTTGATTCCCGGTACGAGATCCAGCTCGGGATGATTGTCACTCCCTCTTGTAGGCCTGTTGTTTTCCTTGTTTCATTAGCGTTACTTGCTTTGTAGACTTTTGTTTTGATTATGTGCAAACTTTGCTTAGAATATATATATATATATATATATATATATATATATATATATATATATATATATATATATATATATATATATATATGTCTGGTATACTTTCAAATGAGTATATAGTTGGATGAATTGGACTTTGTGATTCCCATCTAAGCGAAGTCACATGGTGCATGGTGTAATAGGATTAAATTAAAATTTAGAAGCTTCTCAAGAACTAATAATCGATCGAGCCAGCTGACATTACTGTTATCAATAGCAGATGAAGAAAAATTTGAGTTAAAAAAAAAAAAAAAAAAAACAATTGTTTAATGAAGTCGTTGCTTAAAATTTAAATACTTTAACACATCAAACGTAGGCTGGATTTTGATCCTAGGTTAAGACATGGAAATATATAATATGAAAGACCAATAAGGGTCAGCCCGGGCGGAAAGATTTGATCTCGGGAGTGCAGCGTGAGGGATCGAATTTGAAATCTCTAACTTTGTACCGAATTAAAGTTAACTACGAAGCTGCGTTCTCAAGCAATGCTATTTTTTATTGTGTATATTGGATTTCAATTTGTATTTACATGATATTGCACTGAAAATACTAAGGAAACATTTTTAATAAAGACCATATGATCACGGGCTCTTACTTTCTTCGCTCACTCACAATATGACGTTATTTTACAAATGGAAAAACCGAAATTTATAGTAATCTTAATTTTTCAATGATTCGATTTTTTTTTTTAATTATTCAGGTTGTTGCCTTGGAATTACTCTACACTCGTTTCGTAGACAAGTTCGAAAAGATTTTACAACTAGAAATATTCTAGGGTTACTAAAAATTGATTTATGAAATTTGGACTCCATTTGTTTCATGAAAAGTATTTTTTGAAGAAACATTATTTTCATTTATTAGCGTTTGGTTTGCTTTAGAAAATGAACGAACGAAATATGTTTTTCATGAATAGATATTGACACTTGGACTTAAAACTTCACGTTTGGTCACAGAAGGCCCACCATTAATTCTCGAGCCCCCAACATTTAGGATTAAGTTTGCGACACCTGAGCCCCGGTCCATCAAGGCCTAGCTCGAGCTCCCAACGAGCCTTGATGCTTGTGCTCGCCTATGCTCTCGATTCCCGACACTCGAATTTTAAGATTGGATCATACATTCTGAAATTTTTAGGATTTAATTAGATTTTCACGATAAATTTTAGAGTTTAGTTGTATTTTTGTGATAAGTTTTTAGATTTTTAATGCACGTGTCTGTTGAGTTTTCATGACAGTAAAGGGATGTTTAAAATATTGTTGGCCCACCTCATTTTCCGCGCAAAAGCTGGTTTCGAAGATCTCCCGCTCTCCCTCGGCTTTGCTGCTCCGTGCAGTTTCCCCATTCCAGCGTCCGATTCGCAGACGCCACCACACGCGTCCGCCCCACAGAGACACCACCTCCCGCAGCTTTGATCTCGAAGCGAGCAGAGGCCGGGGGGAAAGGAAGATTCCATGGAATCGCCTCCGTCGGTGGCGGTGACGGGTTTGACTTCGCGGCCTCGAGACTTGTTCCGGCGCCCGCCCATTTTTTTAAAGCTCCGCGATCACCGACTGTCCGATCCCCGCCTCCCTCGTTCTCCGCTCCTTATTACTCTCCCTGTCGCCCTCCCAAGATTTAACCCCGCAGGTCTCTCTCTCTCTCTCTCTCTCTCTCTCTGTGCCCTTTGCGTGCTCTCGGGAAAGGTCTCGCTTCGTCACGCATTCTGCATTTTGCGTCCGGTGGCTCCGCGCTTGGAGCTGGGCGCATGCTTTCGGCTTTTCCCCTCTTTTCTCTCTGTGTGTGTCTCTCTCTTTAATACGACCGCTTGGAGTTCGGCTTTGCGGGCATCGTTGCAGTTTTCGTGCTTGTGTTGTGGTGGAATTGCTCTGCTGCTGTTGGGTTCCGGAGGAGCGATTTCGGGCTTTTAGCGCGAGATTTTCGTCCCGCGATTCGCCATGTACGTGCTCATGGTTCATTTCGTATGATGTACCCTGCTCTTTAATTGCTCGTCTACTCGTTTTTTTTTTTTTTTTTTAATTTTTTTTTGCCCCCGTTTCTCTGACATTTTGTTCATGGGTAAACTCGGAGCACTCGTCATGGGTTTGGGCAGTTCCAGAGCTCGAATGGGTTTTTGTTTTATTGAGCTTTGGTTTGTTTCATTTTGGCAATTCGGAATCTGATAGGATGAAATCGGCGAAAACTGGGGCTCGGGCTGGGAAATATTTTTCCTTTTCCAATTTCTTACTACTGGGTTCGTTGGATGACATCTGGGTATTCAATGCTTTCAGTTTAATGGGTTCAGTTTTGAATGTGCAAGAAGCAAAAGCAAACGAAGGAAAAGGATTAGAGTTGCTTACTTTTCTCTCATCTGCATTATATGTTTAGATGGATACCCATTAGTTCATTGAAATTTCCTCATGGCAAGACTTTTCTTGTTTCTGATTTTAGCTCACATCTCGAGAGTTTCCTTCCACTCGGCACTTGTGGGGGAGTTATATTGAACTCGGCGACAGTTTAGAATCCGTTTCGCAAGGGATTGCTTTTTCCTTATGCCTTCTATTGTCCTCTTATGAAAATTAACCTCCACTTTCTTCAGCATGCAGCTGTCTGGCATGTCGTCTGATTTCAAATTAGATGACCTCAATCGTCACGGCTATGAGGATCATGAGATAAGCCATTTAGATGGAGAAGTGGGGTCATCAGGTGCAAGAAATAATTTAGCATTTGGGATGCTAGATGATGCTGAAAAGCAAGGATTGCGATCAATTAATGGAGCCATGTCCAACAAAGAACATAGATCAATTAATGACAGGTAGGATAACATCTCTCACTGGATTTAGCTTCCCTATAACTCTCAAAGTTTATAACTGATGCATCCAGCCAATCGCTGCTAACCGAGGAACTTCTGAAACCCTTTCATGCAGTGAATGAATTGCAATTTTACGTAGAGAAATAATGTTTAAGCCTCAGACGGCTTATAGATACAGACAGAACACAATCTAACGACTTAGCATAAGCACTAAGCAGGTTTTTTAGAGGGAACCGTGCAGCTATCAGTGAAAGTATCGGCCTCCCAATTCATGATGGTGCAAAGCGCGAGAATGGATCAGCAAGAAGATCTGGACCTCTGGTATCTGGAACAGCTTACTGCATTTCCTCTTGCAGTATGATATTGCTAAACAAAATTGTCCTGTCAAGTTATAACTTCGGGGCTGGAATAAGTTTGATGTTTTATCAAGTATGTTATCTCTTCCTTTCAAGTATTCTAGCCATATACTGTAAATGAGTTCTGGGGGTTATTATCCTGAGTGTATGTATTAATATCTACTCCTTGATTATAGGCAGCGATTTGAGAACCTGAGCTTTGCTTGATTTGACTGCAGAATTTGATTAGTTCGGTAATCGTAGCTGTCCTGGGTCTATGTGGAGTAGTTTCAGTGGAAAGGCTCAACTGGAAGCTCATTAGGGTCTGGATCCCTGTGAATATTATTTTCATTGGCATGCTCGTTTCAGGCATGTATAGGTATGTCAACAGCATTTTGTGCAATTGTCTTTTCATGAGGCAGACCTGGAAGCCAAGTTTGGAGAATGTTAATGAAAGCAAAGGCTCATCCTCGTTTTCGTCTCTTAGTATTCCCCCGGATGAGACGTATTTGAAAATAATATACTTAATACTCTTTTGCATTTCCTCTTCAGTTTGAGATATATAAACATTGCAATGGTGACAATTTTGAAGAATGTGACAAATATTATGACAGCAATTGGTGAATTGTATATATTCCGGAAGCACCAGAACCAGAAGGTTTGGATTGCTATGTTTCTAATGGTAATGATCCTCCTCCACTTCTCCTCGGTCGCACATGTAACTACATTCTTCAACCATTTCCTAATCCACCTGCTCAAATTTTATATGGTTATTGGTTGAAGACAACATGCCCAGTTTTCTCGATCTTTCCTTCAGCCTGATCTAATTTGGATGGATTAGGGATGAGTTTCTTTTTTCTTTTTGCTTATGAAACGCCAAACAGTATGCCTTAGGAAAAGGCTCGATTATGAAGCAGCTTACCAGTAAATTATACTTCTGTATGATTACACATCGTTTCCTCGAAATCTGCAACTGTCAAAATATCTGTTTATTCTCTTGCTCTTTTTGGAACAGCAGAAATCTGATAAGGTCTTCTCGTAATCACATTGTCAGAGTTCTTCTCTGGTCCCACAATCGTGACTTGATCTGCTTGGAAAGTTTCTACATGACTTATAAGAAGTTACTAATCCGTGTTGAGAAAATCATCCCACATTGAGAAAATTATCATAACTGAAACACTGGACTGTAGACAGACCTCCTTCTCTTCTTTTAGGGCATCTAAAAGATGGGCCTAAAAAATGATGATGTAAATTAGTTTTTCAATCCACCTTCTTTTTTCTGCTTTAAGATTTGAGTGCTACATGTAAATGGTTCTTAAATTGAACTTTGCACAAAGGTACCGCAGCATAACATAACCCTCTACTTTCTCATGTCCTGCTTCATGGATGTAGAGATTGAGCTATGAGTGCTAAATGTATCTATTGCTGCAGATAATCTCTGCTATCAGTGGCGGTATTACAGACCTCTCCTTTGATTCAGTGGGCTATGCATGGCAATTTTTAAATTGTATTTTGACAGCAAGTTATTCGGTATGTAATTTTTCCTTGCTTCATTGGCTCATTCTCATTCTTATTTGTCAAACTTGCGATTTTTCAGAAGATTTGTTTTCAAATTGTTAGTTTGGTGGTAGGAGTATTAAAACAGTGCTTGTCTGCTACAGATCCATTTTGGCATCTCTGCATCACTTTTTAATCAACATGCTACATTTGTACTTGTCACAGCTCACTCTGCGTCGGGTGATGGACAAAGCTAAACTATTAACAAGATCTGGATCTCTCAATGAAGTCTCAATGGTCTTGCTGAATAATTTACTATCACTACCTTTCGCCATCTTCTTGATCCTACTCTTTGGTGAATGGCAGTACATAGTAAATACGTAAAGATCAACTGTTTCACCACTTCAGCTTACATACCATTTCTTTCAAAGCTATTGTTACCTTATCTCACATGTCTGGGGATATGCAGGGACGTAATCAGAATGCCAATGTTTTGGGTTGTTGCGACAGCTAGTGGATTGTTTGGACTCGCCATCAGCTTTACCTCTATGTGGTTTCTGCATCAAACTGGGCCAACCACTTACAGGTACTTTATCATGGTGGCACTTGCAATTAGGTGGAAAGTTTCTCTTAATGATGTCCAATTCACCATGCAAATCTGGAAATGACTTTATCTTCTTTTCTTGCTGCAATTATACAATCAAGTACATTAGACAGAACTATTTGAAAAGGTTAGAGGATTACATACAGGGTGCGTCCTTTACAATGTTCTGCTCGAGTATAGCAGTTATCACTCCCGATAGCTAGTCCTTGGCCTTGGATCATTGATTTGTTGAAAGTTCAACTCAATCTCTACCTTAAATTACTCTCCATGGATTTCTGAGTACACCTGTTTCAAGCATTTATTGGATATCTTGTATCACTCAAGAGGTGTTATCTTGTGCTATCTTTTTGTGCAGCACAACTAAACTGTTATACGCTTTTTAAAAGACTGATGTGCCTTATATTCTTTTGCAGTCTGGTGGGTTCCTTAAACAAGATTCCCATCTCCATTGCCGGTCTACTGGTGTTCAAGGTTCCACTAAGCGTACCCAATTTTTTCAGTATTCTATTTGGTAATTACTTAATTACTCCAAGGTCAATGCTAAATTTGCTCACCTGCAGAGTTTAAATCCAGCTCACGAGGAATCTTTGTTCCAGGTCTATTTGCTGGAATATTTTTTGCCAGGGCCAAAATGTCTTGATCCCAAGGCTTAGGTACTCCATCAAGGAATGGATCTCCTAAGGGATGAACATCAAGGAATGGATCTCCTAATGGATGAACAAGGAGAGGTTCCGCACACAAAACAAGCAGAGGTTCTGCACAAAATGACGACTTTTTCCGTGTTTCCACAAGTAAATTTTGGGTTGCACTGAATTCAGAGCAGTTTTTTTTTTTTTTCCCTAAGAGGTTTGGGTATTCCGCTTCAGAAGTTGGTCGATGTATGAGACTGATTATGATCTCCATCGAACCAGAGGCAAAATAACATTCTGCATTAGTGTTGTATCATTGACAATCTAGGAAATACCAGCAAAGTGATTTTTCTCCCCAGAGAATAGCTTTCCCATGAAATTTTGTATCAGAACTGTGCTAATGCGGTATTCCTCAATTTGACCGCACAGTGCTCTCGACTTGTCATCAACCTTGGCTTCAGTACAATCTTGAGGACAATATATATCGCCTATTGAGTGACAAATTTGTAACAAACTAGGGTGCGGTTTGCATGATTGCTTGAATTGCGTTGTATAGAGTTTCAACAAACAGGACGTCTGGGATAGGATTGCAAAGGATAGGGGTGAGCATGGTCCGGGTTGGATCAGTTCGCCCCCTAACCCTAGATCAACCCGCACAGTACTGGTCCTCAATTTTTGGGACTGAGGACCGACCCTATTGAGCTTAGGACCGATGATCAAACCGACTCAATGGATTCGGTTCGGTTCCGGGGTCAATCCGGGACCAATTGATAAATTTTTTATCATTTTTTGTACTCCTTAAAAAAACAATTGAGAACTGAATTGACCCAATGTGTTCGGTCTTGTTTTAGGGTCAACCTAGGACCAATCAATAATTTTTTATTTCATTTTTTGTATTCTTTAAAAAAATGATTGAGGACCGAACTGATCCAATAGGTTTGGTCCGGTTTTACAATCAATCCAGGACCAACCAATAATTTTTTATTTCATTTTTTTTACTCCTTAAAATGGTAATTGAGAACCATACTGACCCAATGAATTCGATGATGAACGAGGTCAGTTAAGAAAGGTGAGTGGTGAGGGTCAAGTGGGATGAGCATTGAATAGAATGAGCATCGAATATTGAGTGGGAAGCAACAAGCCAAGCGAGCATCGAGTGACGAGCGGCACGAGTGACCCAAGGCGAGTGTTAAGTGGTGAGCGGAAAAGTTGTTTCTTTTTATTTTGGCAAATTGAAGACTAAGATGACAAATAAGACAGAAAAGAACGAATACTCAAGATGATGCCATAAGTATCTTTTTAGATGCTGTGAAGATTCCTTACAAAAACATTTTCCTCATTCATAAATTATGACTGTTGACGTCGTAAAAGACATTAAAAATTTAAGTTATTAAAGAATAATGTAAAATTACTTGAACTCATCACTAAAAAACTGTTTAACATTCTTGACACGGTTTATTTTAAGGTTTTCTCTATATAAAAAAAATTATAAGTAATATATATAGTCAGGGTTCGTTCGGGTTGGACCAATCCGGAACTCTTAGGACCGATGACCAACTTGCACAGTGTTGGTTCAGGAATTCTAAGACCAAGGACTAACCCAATCTCCTTAGGAATCGGACTAGGATCGGCAGGGTTGGGCCGGTCCAAGATTGGTCTAGGGTTGACCCTAGACCGATGCTCACCCCTAGCAGAAGGACTCGTTTATTCCTCAGCCACATACCTTGACTACAATCTTCACTGACCAAGTACTTGTTTGATAGGCGAGTAAGCTTGCATAACTTGAAACTTATTTCCGAATATCGACAAGAAAGATTTCGATGTTACACCACAATGGTAGGCTTGGACCGCTGGTTGATGATAAAATGTTGGAAGAGCACCACATTTGGTGACTGCACGTTCGGGGACTACATGGAGTGAAAAGCATGAACAATTACATTCTAAACAAAATAAATATTTTATTGCCAAAATTTCATGCCCGAGGTACTTGATAAAGGGGAAAAAAAGTTGAAAAAGTTTGATAAGAGCAAACAGAAATCTGAAGCAGCAGAATGCTTGCCAACTCACCTCTCAGCAAGTTACGGAAAAATCCATTCATTACAATTTGTTGCTTATTGTAATTGTTGAAAATATATCTTGAATTTGAACCTCAAAATGAAATTTTCCTAATTCAAGTAAGGGCGTATTTGGTAACATTTCTATTTAAAAATTGTTCCGGGAACAAAAATAGAAAAATGTGTTTCTGTTCCGAGAACAATTTTTGAACAAAAAAACGCGTTTGATAAACTTGTTGCAGAATAAAAAATGAATAGAAACACGTTTGGTAAATTTGTGTTTTTTTTTGTTTCTTTTAATTTTTTTAATATTTTTCTTTTTTTCTAATTTTCTTCTTTTGGCTGGTTGCCGACGGCCTCGCCTTGGTCGGGCGAGCTCAGGAGCCTCGCTAGGGGCCGGCGATGCTTGGCCTCGCGGGGGGCCGGCGATGCTCCGGTGAGGTCGCCAGCCCTCGACGGCCGGTCGCCGGCCATGGCTAAGGCCGAAAATCGGCCAAAGAAAAAAGAAAAAGAAAAGAAGAAAAACAGAGAAAAAAAAGAGAGGAGAGAGAAAATTTATTCCTAAAAATTGTTCCAGAAATAAGAAACACGTTTTTCTTGTTTCTCGTTTATGTTCCAAATATGTTCTCGGGAACAAAAAAATAGATTTGGAATAAAAACGCAAATAAATGCGTTTCTGTTCTTTTTTGTTCTTTGGAACAAAAAAACAGAAATTTTGTTTATAAACAAAAAAAAACGAACATTAACAAACAGGCCCTAAGTTTCTTAATTTGAGTTGGTTTTTAGTTGAATGGTTTCTAGTTGGATATGTTTTCCTAAAAAGAGGTTTCATATTTTTGATCTACTTATAGTCTATATAAGAAGTGGGACTACACTATTAAGAGTATCCAAGAGGAGCTTGTGCTCATGAATTACATTCCGGACATTTGAAGTTGTATAAATCTTGTGTTAAGATTTTGTCTAATTTCTTTGTGAGATTGAGAGAATTATTCACGAAAAATTATAAGGGCTAAAGGATGTGAGTTAGTAGGTCTAATTAAGAAAAATAGAATGTTAAGTTACTCAAGTGCAATTGTAATCTCCATTATATTGCTTAATCTATAGTGAAATTTTATGTTGCTCTCACTGTGAAACATGAAAAGCTGGTGTCTAATTTACTTCCTTATTTTGTTTATTTTATTGTCCAATTGTTTGCTTTTGCTTGCCTTTTGCAGTAGTCAGTCTCAGAATCAGGTTTAGTTAAGTTAAAGTGAATCAATGGCCACAAACGAAGGAAAAGTCAAAAATCAATAAAATTAAATTGGAAGGACTCGATTTATGGAAGCTGTTGATTAAGAATTATCTTTATAAGAGCAATTTGCATTTGCTCTTGTTTATGGAGAAGCTAGATTCGATTAAGCAAGTTAAGTGAAATTTACTGAATAGATAAGTGTTGGTTATTATTTGGCTGATGTTGACTCGTAATCTTACATTTAACATTGTGAAAGAAAAGACTATTGTGGGTTTGATGAAAGCCTTGTCAAACATATACGAGAAGCCCTTTGCAATTGACAATATCTATTTATTGCGACATTTGTGTCATGACTAAATTTTCGAGTAAACTACCTAAAGTTTGGCTAATGGATTACTATATCTAAACTTAGCTCGAGCTCTCCCAAGCTCATACCAATTTGTGACTTAGATTCAAGTTCTTAACATGCAATTGGTTTTTCAATTAGGAGTCACCGCTAATCTATTTTTGGTGGATCGATTAGAAACTCAAGTAAAGTAACGAGAGATTTACTTTATTCTTACGAACCAGAGACTTTGGATACGGGAACTTGGTTACACTAGACTTCTCTAATGTCCTTTCGGTATCATTTTTTTTATTTATTTTCAAAAATGTTTTTGCAGATAGTTCGAATTGATTTTAAATCTATTTCCCTAACATATGAGGTAATTATGCGGGTGCACAAACCATCAATTTAACACCCAGATAAAACGGTGAATAAATTGCATACTTACCTCATAGCAACAAAAGCATATGCAATGTTAGATCAGAGTTCACATCGATAGTCCTAGATATGATTTCTAATTAACACGCAATTTCTTTTTTTGTTTTCATTTATTTAATGAGAATCATGCTTTATGCAATGCGTGCTACTGATCTAACGTGAAATGATATGACATGGCAATATGACCTAGACTATATGACATAAATAAAATGCAATATATCCTAAAGAATGAACTTGATTGATTCTAAGACAATTTTTTTTTTTTGTATTTTCCATGAAATTCGAAATTAGAAAAATGCGAAAATTATCGAGCTAGATTAAGATTCTATCCAACTTGTATTAGGAATTAGGTTAAGACAAATCCTAATTTAAACTAGAACATTATCTTAACTAAGTAATCCTAAAATGCAACCTAGCTAAGAGAAATTATCTAAGGTCACTCCGTAAACATACATAATTATTTCATCACTATTAGGATTGGACACGTTTTCGAGATTTACTTGATGAGTAAACGCAAAAGTACAATAGATACCACTCTTAGTTCCCTAAAACTCTCCAAGAAGCCGAAAAGTCTTTTCCTCTCTCCTCTTTTCATTGTCTTCTTAAACTTTGGACTAGGGGGAGGGCTTAAGCTAGTCTCACCCTCCCCTCCATCTGCTTTGATTTTCTCCGACTTTTTTTTTTTTGAACTTTTCCTCTTTTTTCTCTCCAACCCTAATTCTAGATTTGAGAGTTTGAACTCTCCAAATCTAGTTCTAGGTCTAGAAGTTCTTCTCTCCAAATTTAGATTTGGGAATTTAATAATATTTTTGGGAATTCCATGTACTCTATCCGTGTATAGGTCCTCTACCTCCAGTTTCAATAATAATCGCAGGAGTTCTAGCGTTTCGCTAAATTATGAAGATTTTCATTTTCAAATGTTAGATCTGTGTTTATTTAACCTATTTGGTTGTCTTCGTGTGGTGATGGTGTAGAGGAAGCCACATCTAGGTATGCACTGCCAACTGGCGACGTCGTAGTTATCAAGAAGGAATTTTTGACATGTACTCATTGGTCACGATGATACAAGATCCAGTGATTGGCTGCTAATTATTTTGCTTCACAAATCTGTTCTTTTGGAATGAGTGTGTGTTTAATTCCACCGGTGCTTTGTTGGTCCTTCTTGTTTTTTAAATTTGGCATTGTTTTGTAGTATTCTGGCCTTTGTTTTGCTTCGATTTGTTTTACCATGAAAGTTTATGTACTTCTCATGTATCCTTTTGAGCCATGAGTATAATTTTTTTCGACCAAAAAAGAAAAAACTCAAAAGTACAACTCCATAAATAATTTATGTACTCTACTATGGAAAAAACATAGGTGACTTACATATTTTTTCTAACTCCTTTAGATATGGAATTATAGTTAATTTTTTTTCAGTATTAGCCACTATTTCGTCTGATTTTTCCTGTTAGGATTGTTTCAAATTTTCGTGATCCTTGGCCTTACTGTATTTTAAGTTTTTTAGTTTTGCATTTTTTTTCTAATTACAGACCTACAATATACGAGTTTTGAATAAATGTTTGCATTTGCAAATTTGATGTGTTTTATTAAGTGTTTAATTTGTTTTAGCAATATAGCAAATTGCGAGTACCTGAAAGGTACTAGACTACCTGAGTGAGGCGGGTTTGGACTTTTCAGCTCAGGACGGGTTTGGAAAATAATAAAATCTTAACGAGGTGGGTTCGGGATGAGATAGGCCGTCCCAAACGTGTCTCGTTTATATCCCTATTGACAAGTTACTTAGGACACTTGTTAACAAAGTCGGAGGTAATATTATCTAGGTTAACAAAGTTGTTAAAAGGTACTTAGTGGATGCAAGTTCAATTTTTCAATTTTGGGTCATATGAGATTTCCTTTACTTTTTTCTTTAAAGATATTGAGTAGTCAACATCCCCGAGAAACCATCATAAATGTTGGAGGTTATAGAATACGTGAAGTTTCGGGAATTTATCGTAACCACAAGATCTCAAAGGAATAATTCTCAGTCATCGATTGGAAGCTTTAAAAGTTTTGTATTTTTAAACACTTTGTAGAGAAATCACGACAAATGACCGCGTGGTCATCGCGTGGTTCATTGAAACTATTTTTAGTTTTCCAATTATACTACATCCAAAAATTTGAATGTGCACCTTCTAGGGTGATGCATACCATTTTTGATTTGGTATCTTAATTACTATGGAGGAGTTTCTTAATTTAAACTCCTTGGTCACACATGCATCCAGTATATAGACGTGAAACTTATTTGTGGCTAAGCCTTGCATTTTCCTTTTCGTTGAACATTACTAAGAGTCAAAAATCTTTTTCTCTTTCTAGTTCCACCTTGATAAGTTTAGTTACCTAAATCAATGTGAAACTTTTAAGCGATATTTCTCTATTATGGTTTTCCATTAATCTAAATTTTTTGTTGAATATGGAAATATCAAGGACAAGGAGTGAGATTTTTGCCTAGAAAATGTTTCCACACAACTATCCTCAGTTAATCATCCAATGGCGGGTGTAAGTAAAATTTAAGTGATTATTTGATTTCGCTTGTGTTGTGAAAAATGAATAATTTAAATAATATTTTCTTAAATTTGTTCGCTTATATTATTTACAAAAATAAATGAACAAAATGTTATTTTTTCCAATGAAAATATTTGATCATAAATTATTTTTGATAATGAAAATATATTTTATTGAATAATTATTTCCAGTGATACAAGTGATCATTAATAAAAAAAAAAAAGAAGCTTTTCAAAGCAATTATTTTTTGCGAAATAAATGGAATTTCTTCTCTTTATGCCGCGTTATCGTCAATTAGGACTATAATAAAAGCAAAGTACGCAAACGGCTGAAAGAAGACATAGCAAAATCTGGCAAATTATTACATGTTTTTTATTTGAATAATCTATGGCTAAAATAACTCAAATTAATATAGAGCTAAAGTTCTTTTCATATTAATGTTGGTTTGAATACCCACAGCACTATCTCAAACTCTGTGATAGAAGAAACACATATTTTTCAGCCCACACGATGCTCAAACCAAGAAATTAGATCATCTGTTCAAGTTCACAGATTAGTTCTCTATAACTCTACAAATCATCGACAAAACAGAAAAAGAAATTAAACCAGAAATATTGACCACACACGCATGCTGACCCAAATGCTTAGCTACCCTCAGAAACCCTAGCGGCAGTGCGCATGCATGCTAATTACTGCCTTGGGAAACTTGAGAGGAAGACACCATCTCTATCAGATCCATCTCTCTCCCACCGTATGGCGTCAAGGCTTGATCATTCGCCACTGCCGTCCCTCCACTCGCACCGTTGTAGCCATAGCCATAGCCATAGCCAGGGTGATACCCAAGCGAATTAGAAGAGGAACAAGACGAGTGATAATCCACCCCGTTCAACAAGGAGGACAAGTAGAGGTCTGGATTATTCATCAGGAGGCTCTTGGTGTTGGTGGCGGGACTTGCTTGATTGCCAGCTACTTCAATCACATTATCGGTGTGAACCACCGCGTTTGGCCTCTCTATAAGGCATTCTTTTCCGGTCACATCACCTAGCTGAAGCCGGCTATCGCCGTAGTTACTGGCCGGGAAGAACTTCTGCATGAAACGTACCTCGTCGTCATATGTCTCTGACAGCTCCGGAAGGAAGAAATGGAACTGCTGCTTTGGCGGGTCATTGCATTCGGTGGGGCCAGGGCCGGCTTTCTTGGCCTGTGCTTCAGTGGCGGCAGCGGCGTTGTGGAGGTTCTTGCTTCTGATGTAATCTTCAAGGACGGAGGAATGTGGCTTATTGTTGTTATTATTATTACTGTTCTTGCCACTGCTTTGAGTGGGGTTGTGGTGCTGACCGCCGTGGAGGCCGAGCTTGGTCCGCCGTGAATTCTGGCGGCGTTTGGTGGCGTTCCAGTGGTTCTTGATGGCGTTCTCGGTGCGGCCAGGGATGCGCTTGGCGATCTCAGCCCACCTATTGCCGACCTCCTCGTGAGCCTCCACCAGTATCCTCTCCTCTTCCTCGCTCCAGCTGTCCTTCTGTTTCACACATCGCATGACATTTGGAGAAACCAGAAACCATGTGTGAGACAAAACACGAGTAAAATCTGGTCAAAAGAAGCCCATTTGAACCACCTCTCTCTCTCTCTCTCTCTCTCTCTCTCTCTCTCTCAGAAATTAAGGCAACACTGGCAACTTTGTAACGACCAAAATTGTTTTCTTTGTTTTTCTTCTTTTCGTTTCAGACGCACGAGAAATCCATCTAATGTAAGTGAACTTTCGATCCGTTGAACATCTAGAGCTAATCTTTCAGATTGTGAGAAACTTTAAGCCTAAATCAGAGCGTAGAGAGAAAGAGACGATGGGCTAGAATGCTTATTAATATTCTTGTTACTATTATTATTCAAATTCACATGAAAAATGACGGTGTGTTAGGGAAAAAGACAATCAAAGTACGGTTGGCGATGTCAGAACAAGCACCAGAAAGTCGACCGCTAGACAACATTATTGTATTTAAAAATGTCTCTCGAAGTGAGGGAAAGAGGGAGGAAATTGGCATGAGACGTTCCGTTATCAACTGAAGAAGGATCGACGCAAGCTTCACATGATACACGATCTGGTCTTTGGACGAAAATTCTTCCCTTTCTCTTCCATGTAACTTTTATCAAATTGCAAGATGATACGCAAGCATAATTATTTTATTTTATTTTTTTATTTGATGATAAAGTTCTAAGTCTGGGTTCAACCTAGTTCTCCATATATATTGCTTAGAATGAGACTCTCTCATCTCATATTTGATATAAAACGATAGATATAACAACAACGATAATGTGATGTGAATTCTGAATTTCTTGCGAATAGGAAACTTCTATGTGTAAAATAGCTTCGTGATCAAAATTTGAAGCAATACCTAAATTCGAGAGAAACATTTCAGCATGGGCTAATATAAATCATAGACTTGGAAAAAGAATCGGAAGAACAAGTGTGAAATTAGTACCAGATGTATCGGGAGGGAAGGAGGAAGGGAGAGAGAGAGAGAGAGAGAGAGAGAGAGAGAGAGAGAGAGAGAGAGAGAGGAGGAGGAGGAGGAAAAGGAGGAAACCTTGATGTCTGGTCGCAAATGATTGTGCCATCTCTCGCGACACTGCTTGCCGGCTCGACCAGCCAATTTCTCAGCGATCTGTGCCCATTTTCTCACTCCATATTGCTTCACCAAGCTCACCAGTTTTCTTCGCAAACATCAAAACGCGCACGAATTCATATAAATGAAAAAACAAACCCTAACAAAGGCTAAGATGCTTCGCTGCCAAGTTCTTTACAGAAAAAAGAAAGATGAAACTAACAGGAGAGATCACATATCCATCCAAAATGAAGAAGAAAAAGGAATTGAAATTACCTGTCCTCTTCCTCGGTCCACTGTCCTTTGATGAGAGTCACATGAGACCCTCTTTTGACTCTCTTCCCCGTCGCCAACTTCTTGCTCTTCCCCATCACCTTGACCACTCGATCATCTCTCGCACCCTCTCTAGGGTTTGGCTCATTCACCACCACCCAGTTGTTCCCAGAGGAACCGGCATCCACAATCAGCCCATCGGCGAAGCTCGCCTCGACGTCCGAGCGACCTTGCCACAAGATCGCATCGCCCAAGAGATGGCCATGATTCGCTAAAGCAAACCCGCTTGACGCATTACCAAATGGGGTGGAGTTCTCTTCCGTTTGCTTCGTGCTCTCATGACAACTCGCTTGGTGGTCGGAGATGTGTGCTTGACTCCATAAGAAGCTCTCTAGAGCTTTGAGGGGCAAGCAAGGACGATTTAAAGAGGGTTTGTCTCCAGCTCCTTCCATGAGAGAAAAGCTTGGAGGAAAGAATGAGAATGCTGAAATAAAGGAATGGGTATTTACTCTTGGGCGTGAGAATTCGCTTGAATTTTGCGAAGGTTGGTGACGCTTTTTTTTTTGGTTAAACTTTCTTGCTCCTAATAAAATCCTTAAAATGAGCTACACATAAGGATATATAAACAAAAATGCTTATGCTTGGGCATGTGATTAGCCTTGGTAAGTTTATAGCCGTCGATCTTGTCGACCATCCAACGGTTCGACATTCTCGCGCTGATGTAACTCCTAAGCTTCCTCACTCAGGAAAAACTAGCAAGAGAGAGGTGGAGGGATTAATGGGTTCGCCATTATTGTCCCTAATAATGTGTCATAAATTAATTCATTTGCAATATAGGGAAAAATATTAAAAGGGGTGTAAATTTGGAAAGTTATCTTGCTTGAGCTTAAGCACCACATATTCGATTTGACCAGTCTAAGGCGGGATAAGAATTGCGAAGTCCCAATTTTAATGAATGTCCTACTTCTCAAGAGTCTAATTTGAGTATCTGATTTGGCATTTGATTTTTAACTTTTTAGCTTATTACTTAGCGTCCGAGAATGAAATTGGATCATTATTTAATGTGGGATACCCATCTACAAAAATATGTAATAGCAGCATTCACAACCACATATGTTTCTTCCATAATTTTTTATAACCTCAAATAACTTCTAAATAATTTTCTTATCAAAAAATACAAAACTGGCTTTTTTGTTGTTGTGCTTTTTGGATCTGTCTTGCAAACTGGGTCGACTCTTTGGTCGAGTCCTAGGAGATCAAGTTTGGTATGTTAAAGCCAAGCGGGAGGTCACACATGGAAAAGAAATGATGGTCAATTTTGCAATTAAAGGGTTAATTAGTAAATAGGAGGAAGAGGAAATTGGGGAGAACTTTAAGCTGGCTTTCAATACGTAGTAGGGGCTGCTAAATGCGCCTTTTGAATTGTGATATTTCGATAGGAATCTCAATATGTTCTAAGCCAACACCAAATTAACAATGCTGAAAGAAAGCAGAGCTCTTTCAAAAAAAGAGATATTCTTACTTTTTTTTTTTTTGTTTCTTTTTATTCTAAATATCTCTTTAGAACCTTTTCTTCCAATCAAATAGAAATCGCATAACTTCAAAAGGAGATAATAACGGCCATCTATACATGGCCGATTTCAAATTGAATGAAACCAATCCTACTGCCAACTAATCCGTTTACAGACCAGTGTGCTTCTTTCATGACATGCTCTGGTCCTAGGTGTCTTCCAGTGGTTTTCTAGTGTTAGAAGAAGTCGTTAGAAGAAGTTGTGTCCGGCTTTGTTCAAACATTCTGTCCATTGGGGTGCGATGTAGAATTTCAGCCAACCAACCATGGACCAGTCATATTGAACTCTTATTGATTTAAGGACTCGGCTACCATATCGGTGCTGTAAGATTAAAATCTAACGGTGTAATACTAGCCACAATTTTTAATGGAGGAAACTGGTTCACTGCCTTGTCCGGTTTGGTTCACTGCTTTGTCCGGTTTAAGCTTCTTTTTTTCTTCTTTTTCTTCTTTTTCTTTTTTTTTTTTACTTTCCATTGTTTCCTTTTTTTTTTTTGGGCTTAATTTAAGATTAGAGGATTTAAAAAGGCCCAAGAAGGATCAATCTAAAAAGGAAACTCTGACAGATCCTAGTAATTGAAAATGCTTTAATATAAAAGGAAAAAATTAAATATTGAAATATAGCTAATCGCAAATATAAAAATATTAAACTAACTAAAAGGAAATCATTAATGTCATTAGAAATTTGTCAAAATTCAAAAGTTAAAAAACTTACAATGTTGGCTTTGCAACTAATAACAAAATTATTGTGCATTGAACGACTCCTCATTCTTTTCAATCAATTCAAAATTTCTCTAGAAGCATTCTCTAATGACCTAAAATCATGACTCATGATATTAATTGTGTAAAACAGGTTAATTAAAGACAAGAGGAAAATATGAATAATGAATTATTAGACGAAAAAATTACCCTGTGATTCAAACATCATAGATAAAGATGTGCAAGGACCTAAAACATTACAATATCAATCTCAAGGTCACATGAATCAAAATTAAAGTTCAGAAAAAAAAATTCAATAAATTCCATACAAATTTACTTGATACAGCTCAAATGTTTGGTTGATTATTTGATCATGGGGGATATGATCCTATACCATTTCATACGGATAAAAAAGTCAATTTATAGAAAAGTAGTTTATTTTATAACAAAATAATATTAAGCACTAATAACGATTGAAAACTCTCAATTCTTCCTTTATTGCAAATCAGATTTTAAAAATAGCTACGATAACCCAAATGATCCAAATCCGAGGTGAGTGAAAATCCATGAAATTCCTTGTTCCGTCATCCTTGCACATTGCTATCAAATTATATAATGCTGGAGTTCAAGTTGAATTATAAATATATGATAATATTACATCTGGTGAAAAAACATTTGTAAGTTTCAAACTAAAGTGCATTTTAAACTAATGATCCTTACTACATAGTCATGTGTTAGTCGATTACAAATCCCAAAAATAATTGGAAGTTCCAAATACAGTTGGTTTTCACACTCCTTTTTTTTTTTTTTTTGACTTGTTAAATTTATTTTAAAGAACGACCCCGGATGAACAAGTAATCCTATTCCAAGGAAATGCTTTTGTGGTCGAGTTAGGCCGTCAATCTCCAAAAAATGACAGCACCGTTAGTTAATCATTTTCCTTAATTTAATTACCTATGGTAAATATCTGTCTTTTCCCCCTCTTGTAAGGATCGTATAATCTGCGACGTCATACTTTGATGCTTGACAAGTTTATACTAGTTAGTGATTGACATGTAGACTAGCCACTCCGCCCATGTACACTATACGAGTGATGAATTTCAAAAATCAAAGTTCAAAAAGCGAAATTTGCCCTAAAGTTAGTGGGCATTGTGATCTAAAGTTTTATTAATACAAGAGAAATAGTCCTAAATTGTGTTTTTACAACTTTTAATTGAAATAACCTGATGACATCAATAAATAGCTGATTCAATGGCGGAGGCATATCTCACATATGCATGAATATTTTGATATCCTCTAGCATATAATCTTCGTAAATTGAGTTTATAATTCATCTTTCATCTCAGAATTTCCGATTATCAGTGTCTAGAAAATTAATATATAACTTTAGCTCTTTAATGAATTCAAGTGATTTCTTAAGTTCGGTCTTCTATACCATTTGGCACATATAAATAATTGTTAACCATCATTTTCTTCCACGGTTTAATTTAATTACACTCTCAATGTCATTCAATTATACATGTGGATATAATTTTAGTACTTGACCTAACATAGCAATTGGGTTTTATTTATTTATTTATTTTAATGCTTCTAGCCTTAATTTTAATTTAAGATTTTTTAACAAATTCATATAGAATAGAATTGGATATTATGGCATTTTATTTCAATGGGAATTCTTCTTTTTTTTTGGTCTGCCCTATTCTAACTCTCAACTCACTCTTAGACTATATTTGGTCGTCTAGATTTTTTATTAGGATATGAGATCCATGATTTCACTATATCCTATCTACTATTTGATGATTGCAGTAATAAAGTTGCATATATTCACATCACATTATGTACATTATTTGGCATAAACGACGTATCAATATAAATTAATAAAACTATCCGTGGTGGCGGCGTAATGGTTGAGCGTAGGTTCCTTTTGAGAGAGGTCCTGAGTTCAAATCGCTGCATCGTCTGCCTTACGAGAAAGGAACCCACGATTTACCCGGAGCAGCAAGGGTGGTGGTGACTCTACTGCTCCTCTAGGGTTTACTTCGCCGTGAAATGGCGCACGGAAGTTCACTAGGTTCCAATATATATATATATAAATTAATGAAAAAATTCACAAACAAAAATGGTAAAAATCTATCGCGACATTCTTTTCTACTTTATTTTCATTTTATTTTCCTCTCTTTTTTAATTAATTAATTTTTTTATTTCTTTCTTCCCTTTCCATCATTCTCTAATAAAATTTTAATAAATAGTAAACTATACTTGATATACCTAAAATACTAAAACACATAAAATATGTCATAAATATAAATATATATTTTTATGTATATCTTGAATTTATATTATAAAATAGATAAATTCAAATACAAATAAAACTAACATTCAAGTAAAAAATCTAAATTGTTATTTTTTACTTCGAATTTCTTATATTAAAATTCAAATATTATTTATACTTTTAAATTTGTTAATTTAAGAAGTTTGTTATTCTTGAATAATATTCCTATTATGAATATTAAAAATCCTATACACCTTTATCCCACTTACTTCATGAGATAATTTTATCTGGTTTATATCCCTTTTATATTTGACTTTATCATGTTTTGAGCAAATACCAAATGCAGGATATGATAAATTTTATTTTGACCGCCAAACGTAGCCTTAGACTTTTGCTTTACTTCTTTGGAGAGCATGGAAGTCAAACCTTATACCTCAAACTAAAGGGAAAAGTGCCAAAAAAGTCCTAAACCTTTTGGCTTTGTGCCAATTTAGTCCTAAACCTTTTTTTTGGTGCCGATTTAGTCCTAAACCTTTTTACATTGTGCCAATTCAGTCCTTTCCGACCAATTTTGGCCGGATTGTGCTGACTGGACGCCGGCCGGCTGATGTGACCTGATCAGGGCTGATGTGTACAATTTTTAATAATATTTTAATATTTTTGAATATTTTTTTCTCTTTTTATTTTTATTTTTACTTTTATTCTTTTCTTTTCTCTTTTTCTTTTTTCTTTTTTTTTTTCTTTTTCTTTTTTCTTCTCATCTTCTTCCTCCAAGCCGGTTCGGCTCTCGGCGACCGGCGACCGGCGAGGGAGGCGATGGCCGGCGAGGTCGACCTGGCCGGCCACCTCGCCACCCAGGCCGTGAGGGATCGGTGAGGCTCGACCTTGCCAGATCCGGCGAGGGTGAGCCTCGCCTCCCAGGCCGCGAGGGGCGAGGGTCGAGCCTCGCCCATGGCCGGCGAGGGCGAGCCCCGCCAGCTCAGCGCGAGGCTAGCTGCCTCGGAGAACCCCAGGAATCACAAAACCCCCACCCCCAACGAATCGCCACCGTGGGAGAAAGAGGCGAAAATCCGTGGTCGGAGCCGCGCGACCGAAGACACCTCGAGCTCCCATAAACCCTAGAGACGATGACGACGACAAGCGAAGGAGGGAGGAAATTTCTAGGGCGAGATTGGGATCGGAGAACAGAGCTGGGGAGGAGTCCAGCTAGCCTCGCGCCGAGCTAGCGGGGCTCGCCCTCGCTGGCCATGGGCGAGGCTTGACCCTCGCCAAATCCGGCGAGGGCGAGCCTTGCCACCCAGGCTGCGAGGGCGGCCTCGCGCCGGGCAGGCGAGGCTCGTCCTCGCCGGATCTGGCGAGGGTCGAGCCTCGCTGGGCATGGGCGATGCTCGATCCTCGCCAGATCCGGCGAGGACGAGCGTCGCCCACCCTGCGCGAGGCCGCCCTCGCGGCCACTGGCGAGGTCGACCTTGCCGACTGTCGCCTCTGGCCAGTCGCCGAGCTCCGGTGACCGGCTGGAGGAAGAAGATGAGAAGAAAAAAGAAAAAGAATAAAGAAAAGAATAAAAATAAAATAAAATATATTAAAATATTATTAAAAATTGTACACGTTAGCGCCGATCAGGCCACGTCAGCCGGCCGGCGTCCAGTCAGCAAAATCCGGTTAAAATTGGCCGGAAAGGACTGAATTAGCACAACGTAAAAAGGTTTAGGACTAAATCGGCACCAAAAAAAGGTTTAGGACTAAATCGGCACAAAGCCAAAAGGTTTAGGACTTTTTTGGCACTTTTCCCTCAAACTAAATGTTCCCACCCCGAGCCCTCTTGAAAAAAATGGGGAATTGAACTCCCCTTCTCTCCTTTCCTTTATGGGAGGGATAACCACTAAGGCAACCCCCAATGGCTGTTGTAGTGGGATTTACTCTATCTTTCAGCATGTTCTTTTGTTCTTTATTTGAACTTAGCTATTGGATTTTACTCTTGCTTAATTTTAGTTTTATTCCAGTTTAATCTTTCCTTGAATTTTATTTTTCTAGTATTTCATTGCATTAGTGTTTTTTTTATTTTAACTTTATAGTTTTCATCTTTTAGCATGTTCTTTTGGTCTCCGTCAAACATTTTGCCACATGTGCAAATGAAACCAAATTTTTTTAAAGCTGGTTGGCTAATAAGATCTGTAAGATGAGATACATAAGACATGAACAATTGCATATGCTTGATCTTATAATGAGAAATCATGTGTCGATAGCCATTGATGTCGTGAACAATCCGAGAAAGCAAAATACAAGGAGGTTAAAGCTCCGGAACTTCCTCTCTTGGACAGAAGTAGAAGGAGAGCCCTATTAAAGCCTCTATTGATGAATCTTTAATCCATTTGCAATTAAGGGAAGAAAATGTTGAAATTTGGAAAGTTATCTGGGTCAACTTAAGCACACCACTCGTTTGATTCGACCAATTTGACGCTGGGTATATTGTGCGGAGTTTTTGTTTTTCTTATTTTGACTTTTAGCTTATTACTTGACGTCGTGGTTTGAAATCAGATTATTATTATTAATAAATGCGTAGTGTGGAATCAGATTGCTTTTTATAAAGCAAATTCAAAATTGGCCTTTTCTAATTATCTGTCTTAAAGCCCAACCAAACATGCTAGAATCTTTGCTAAGTGATAGGAGGTTAGTTCTGTCATGTTCAAGCTATGCGGGACGTCGAAGATAATAGAAAGAAGAGGGCTCAGAAAAATTAATTTTGTAATTAAAAGGAAGATTGGTGGGGGAAAAGGACACTGAATAGATCTTTAATCAGAGTTTTTATAGTTTTGAGGGGCTAGTAAGTGCATCTCTCGAATCGTGATGTTACTCATTCACAAATATGCACACCACACGCTCGTGCACATTGCGCATATAATTTTTTTTTATAAATATTTTTACCACTTTTACACTAGTACAACTGAAATTAGGCTGTCCTTTACAATGAGAGAAATGTCTCTAAAATTAATTGAATTGTGATGGTGCTATTGTCTAGATTGACGATTTTTTTTCATTATGTGCTGTTGTCAAAGTTACATATCTTACTAGTTTATACTAGTGAGTGATTTACACCATACTAGCCACACTGCACAGTTGAATTTTGAAGATCAAAGTTCAATAGGCGATATTTGCTTTTAAGTCCGGTTTACATTTTTGGTATATGGCGCATATAATCAAGTGTTAATATTCATCTTCTATTAAGGTTTGATTTAATTTTACTTCCAATTTTATTAAAAAAAATTTATGAATATATCATGTACGTGTATATAATTTTGATTTCAGCGGAGCAAATCATTTTAGTCCTTGACAGAACGCAGTAATTGAAGTGTATCCATTCTTAGTTGATTTTTTTTTTTTTTTGTAATGTTCTTTTTTGGTATTTGTCAATCGTTAATTGACCATATGTTCAGACGTGCGCCTCGAAGACTTTGCCATATGCCTAAATGAAATTAAATTTGCTTAAACCTCGGATGCAGAAAGAAGCTTATGAAACAAGTGATGGGATCAGCCAATCCAATATTCCAAAGAGACTTGGGGACTTAGTTGGTAATTATAGGACAATCACAATCATGATCAGGGAATTTTTAGGACAATTAATGCTGGATTGGAATTTAAAAATGCCGCAGGTCATTCAGTTATGGAGGAGTAACCTAATTCCGAAGGAGAATTTATTGTAGAGAAGGTCAGGAGCCTCTTCAAAGCCAGATTGGCTAATAGTATTAGCAAAATGAGAAAAATTAGCGGATCAATCTACGATCCGAAATTCGAAAACATCCACTCGACTCCACTATGCTACTTTTTCCACCCACAAAAAAAAAAAAAAATGATGTTTATCATCTTGTCGAAAGCAGAAACATCACATAAAGACACTATTTACATAAATAAGTAAAAATTACTTTCATCATTTTTTGCTAAACCAATTTATTTCATTCCTATGAAAGTTAGAAGCCCCGGTTACTTTGAAAAATAAAAAGAAGGAAATTTTCTTTTCAACTATATATGGTTAACCATTAAGGTTTGCCTTAGTGACTATTTTTCCCATATGGAAAAGGGGGAGATGTGACGTTTAAATCCCCACATTCTCAGGTAGGGTTGAAGTGAGGACGATTTAGTTTCAGGTGTTGATTTCAACTCTCACACTATGTAAGGAGGTATGATAAAAGTCTGAGAATGAGCGTAAGAGTATGACCGACCAAATAAAAAAAAAAAAACTTGGACATGTGGTTCAAAACACCTTTAATATATTATAAGAGGAAGCAATTTTTTCTTTCTTGAATCCAATTTATTGCTTTTCCAATCATTTTCATTATTATCGAGAAAACATACCATAACGTTTGTGTGTATATCCCACTTTATCACTATATACATCAACTAACTATACACATTGTGACATCCAAAATTTCATACATTAATCGATTATATTTAGGATATTAAGGAAATTATTATTTAACCTAGAATTTTGGATGACATTAGTGAAAACTTCAATTAGACCACTAAGTGTGTCATGTGCGGATGGACACTTTCGGTGTCCATGATTTTTTGGAATGCGATTCTGTTAAGGGTTCTAAGCTTATGAGTTATAATTCAAGGAAATAAAAAAGAAATATTTCGTTACCAATTTTAATATGCTTAAGTTAATGGATGTTAACATATAGACTAACTATATAGGGTGACAGTGAAAAAATTATTGCCGTAGTAATTGTCGGCGAGAGCTGATATGCTCTGAAATACATATTGAGTAATTATTAAAATTAAAATTTACTGAGTTGAAATTTCCCTGGCATCCAATAGCTTTTGCAAATAATTTTAGTAGGTTCAAAATATTTTTCTGACTTGGTATTAAAAATTGGGACTGATTTTTCTATTTATATAGTGAAATGCAAATTATCATCACAACTTATAAAATATCAGTTTGAGTCACCCAAGATAAGAGACATGGCACCTTTTTACTTGAACAGTTGTCTCTATTTTTCACCAAGTATTCTTATAAATATCTTCATTCAGCTCTGCAAAATAAACCATTTGTGACTTTCTATTTGAACACTTGGTCGTCGAAGCTGTGTGCTTGACTCCATAAGAAGCTCTCTAGAGCCTTGTGTCACGGCCAAGAGGTTTCGGTAGCTAAAGGACCGTATCTTTTCGAGGAGGACCTCCTGTGCTCGCTTGGACTCCCAACGAGAAGACTTCCAGAACATTCTAAGGGTGGGCGATACAGTCATTACGCCAAATTCTAGAAGTCTCTAGCCATTAGTGTCGGTAGTTGGTAGATATGGCGGTGCAATCTGGTTCGCCGGATAAAAAGACGATCATTGGATGTAATGCCTCTAGTATAAGAAGGGGTGCCATTCCCCTCATTTGTAATCATCCAACTATTTCAGCAATATAAAGCTCATTTCTTTCCAGAATTTCTCTATTTAGAAACTTTCTCTCTCTACAATCCAGGTAAAGCGAGTGTGCGATCGATCGAGCAAAACTTGGCTTAGGCGATCCAAAAGAGCCTAAGTCGCCGTACGGTCACGATCCCAATCGATCGGCCCGTGACACTTGAATGGCAGGCAAGGACGATTTAAAGAGTACTTGTCTCCAGCTCTTTCCACGAGAGAAAAGCTTGAAGGAAAGAATGAGAATGTTGGAATAAAGGAAGAAGTATCACTCTTAAGCATGAGGATTTGCTTGATACTTGGGAAGATTGGTGACGCTTTTCTTTGTTTTGTTTTTTTTTTAATCTTGGTTAAACCATTCTTGCTCATAATAAAATCCTTAAAATGAGCTACAAAGTTATCTTGCTTGAGCTTAAGCACCGCATATTCAATTCGATCAGTTTAGGGCAGGATAAGAATTGTGAACTTCCAATTTTAATGGATGCCCAACTTCTCATTAGTGTAATTTGAGTATCTAAGTTAGCCTTGTGGAGGGTCAAAGATAAAATAAATGGGAGTGACTATAGTCAAATTTGTAATTAAAGTGTTAAATAGTAAATAGAAGGGAAGAGCAAATTGGGAAGAACTTTTAAGTAGGCTTTTAATACATAATGAGAGATAAGAACAACAAGTGTCATAATTTTTTTACGGCGATCACTTGAATGACATGATTTTTTTTCTCATTCAAGTTCCACATATTTGAAAAATCAATCACTTAAGTGTTATAAATGATTTATTTTATCAGAAAATCTGACGTAGCGTTAAAATTAATTAACCGTCCAACATGGCCGGCAAGCTAAAGTCAACACTTATGCTAAACAACATCACACGACTCATCTAATTAAAGAACTTTTACCTTAATTCAACAAATTGGGGCAAATGAGATTGCTTCCTGTTCTGCGTGCTTCAGACCAGGTGTCACCTCAGCAAGCTTCCAGCTCCTTCTCGCTGTCCGTTGCCTTGATCTGCAAGCCCAAACGAAGTCAGCAGCTCCGGCAACCTCCACGGCTATTGACGGTACGCAACCTAAATGGCCCAATGCTCCATCTACGACCAAACCGGCCCAGGCGCCTTCCGCAGGTTTTCCAGCTCAGTCGTGGAACTCCTCCCTCTCGCCTCAGCCCTGCACACCCCGCTCGTCCTCGGCAGAGGCGGTCACACATGACCGTTCCAATGACCACCGCAATGACACAAAAAACCAATCCTTGCAGTTGACTCTAGCAAGCGCGTCCTCCACCGCCACGCCTCCTCACCAATGCAGTGTTGAAGAAGATTGAACCCCTAATTGCGATAAGAGAGAAAGATTGATGGATTTTGGATGTTCAGAGACGAACAAGAGGAAGAGAGTACAAGTGAAGCGACTGCGTTTCTTAAACAAATGAACTCAAATGAACAATTTTAAATCAATATGGTACTTAAGTAAATAAATAAAAAAAAGTTATAGCACTCAAGTGATGCCGTACGAAAGTTATGGTTCTCCAACTCTTCTTATCCAATAGTAGGGATTAGGAGTGTCAATGGTTCAGTTCGGGTCTTCAAAAAATCTGAACTATCGGAACTGAATTGAACCAATAGGGTGTGAATTCGATCGGAACCAAAAATCCTGTTCGGTTTGGATTTTTGGTTTTCCTATTTTGCCTTGCTTATTGGAATTGAAATGAATAAAGGGTGAGAAAGAAGAGAGATTTTAAGTTGGACGTTCAATTTTTGTTGAGAATTTCGTTTCGGCTTGGAGTTGTGTCTTTAGCCTCGCCTATAAAATGTATGCAAGGTAAAATTCATGGATTCATTTTTTCTATTAAACTGGTTTTGTTGTTATAAAAGAATGAGAGTTGTTAATTTGTATTTGTCATTTTGCTTTCAAGGTGATTAATGGCCTTGTGTGTTCAAAATTCTATTCAAGGTGAGTGAAACTCTAGGAGTTGAACTGGGTTGATCCTCTTAGTACTCTAGATTCTTGTTCGATTTTAGCTTAAAGTATGAATCATATTATAGATATATGTTGTTAAAACGAATTAATGATCACATGATGAGCTAACAAGAGGCAAGACTATGTATGATTTTGTATCATGGGTGATTCCATTCCTATGATGGTTGTGGTCTACTTGTTATTTTGTTATGAATTTGTTATGAATATCACGTGAAGGGTCTAGTATGTTCATGATGCCATTAGAAGATGCTATGAGTCGTACGATGTTCATGGTTGAATGATTTCAAGAGAATTTTAAAGACTTTGATGAATAAAGGCATTAGAAAGATAATACTATGCATGTAAAAGGGGTAAAATGCTAATTTTTAGAAATATGCAGAAGCATCAATTCACAACATATAAACACTTTTGTGCATAGTGAAATTTATTACTTAAAATGATTAGTAGTTAGTGATTAAGGTAGATAAATAAAAGGAAATGAAATTATATAGCAATATGTGTTGATATTCCATGGCGCATATGATTTAAAAGAAAAGGCTCAGTTAATTATGTAGAAAGTATCAAGAGATTAATATATTATATTGATGCACCATGATGAAGGAATGTCTATGTTGCATATAAACATCCGGTGCTCATTTGTAGCTTCAAATGAGTGAATGGGTAGATTACGCATTTTATTTGTTATTTTATGAACTATTGCTCTAGCGGGAGCGATTCAGAGCGATTAGGGAACTTGTTTTTCCTCTTGTCGCCATGTCAAGAAATTAGCATTTGTGGCTCTGTACCTTTTCGTGTCTACTAGATATGCGAATAGCATCATATGATATCTATTGTGTGCAGTGTGTACAGGACCAAGATTGTTTATAGGTAGTGAAATTATATATTCTCTGGTATCGGACACGGCATGGCATGCATTATGGCCTTTATTCATTAGCTTATTAGTTGATAATTGAAATTCTATCTCGTGCAATGAGTTCAATATCTATTGCTTGCTGTTAATCAGGCTTTCATATCTCATTTCATAGATTGAGTTATACTCATCTCTAGTGAAGTAGAACTTTTTACAGACATGTAGGCTGTTGGTGCAATACTAACTGAACTGTTCATTTCGTCTCATATTTTTCTTGGTGAAAGGTGATTCCACTCTACAATTATCATTGGAATTTGTTTGTGATTTGTCCGGCGCATGACATGCATATTAATTGCGTTTGGGTTTAAATTAGTTTTGCAGAATTATCTATAGACATAACTAATATGATCTCATGAAAGAAAAAATCTCTTATGTCACTTTTCCAGACTATTTGGTGTTTAGGTTGCTAGAGTTAATTATATGAATGATGGAATTGAGGTGTTTGCTCTCCCTATTAATGCTTCAGTCCCTAATCTCTAGATGACTTGTGACATGTATACAAAGGCAAACTCTTCTAATCAAAAGCAGTTATACTGATCTTACATTATATCATGTGTTATTGAAGCCTTCAAGAAAATGCATCGCATGCATTTGCCTATTTGGTCCTATTTCTACATTATATTACCTTATAGTGGTAATATCTTTTGCTACTAGGTTCTCCCTCACCGACACTAGCAATCTCTGCCTCTCTTTCGCCCTCCACCTTGGATCTGACAAAGATTTGATTGCCGATCCTATTAAAAGTAATGAACAGCGGTTGTCGCGAAATCAGTTTGCCCAAGATATAGGGGAGTTGATAAAAGAATTAGGGCATCGGGTTGGTATAATGGCTGAAGAGGATATATCTCTCGATGATCCCTTTTTTTAAGGAAATGTTGAAATTAGAAGTCCTCAAGGAAATTGAAAATGCCATAATGTGGTCATGGTCTTCAAGGGAAAATATGATGATGAATCGGTTGCCATGAAGAGATTCCCCTTGGGTCACGTTGAAATAGAAAATGACGCTTTCAAATTCTTTTCCAATCATCCACATCAAAATGTGGTACTAACTCGGGATGTATGATATTTTTGGGAATCTGGGTTTCTCATACAAGAGTTATGTGATTATAGTTTATAGGATTTATTTCCAATACTTTGGTCTGGTGTTGATTTTAACATCTCCAATAGTGATGCACCATTGACAGTTAAGCATAAAAAGAAGCTATCATCTCTCAGGGAATAGCATGGGGGAGGTTGAGTTGTTGGCTGTTAATGGTGATTCCTCAAACATGTTACTGAAACTGACAAGGTAAGTGCCAAAAGGGTTTGAATAGAGAAAATCAAAGTTCCTTAATTTCCAATAGGATTTGGCTTACTTTTTAGTTATGTATGTCTACTTTGTTTTGTGATACGGGCAAGTGGCATTGGGATTGAATTTTTTGCACAACTCTAACATTATTCATGGCGATCTAAGGCCAGAGAACGTGATAGTTGTTCGTAGTGAAGATCGTGAAAATCTATTTGCCAAACTCTCTGATATTGGGATTATTACACGCCTTCATGGATATAAGGTTATACTCGAAAATTGTGCATTTGGTAGGTTGATCTAGTTTTCTTGTAAGTGCAAAATTTGAATGGTAATCATCTTTTGATGTCTATCTCGCAGGTCGAGTAGCCTTTGGCTGGCAAACGCCCGAACTTTTGAATTCTGATAAGTGCCCAACACTAGAATCAGACATGTACAGCTCTCGGTGTCTTTTATAGATCTAGTTCTATCGTGGACTTATTGCGCTTGGTGAGGAACCAGTGGTGTTACAAGCATGAGTTTGCAAAAGCCATGCAGGTACTTTCTTGGAAACTGTGATGATTGAATTTTTTATTTGTAGTAAGGTACTCGTTAGTGATTGTTGCTTTGATGGCTACGTTAGGAGGCGCAGCCCAATCGAGCTCCTGAGGGTATAGAAACATTCTTCACGAGAAGATTTCCATGTCTTTATGGAGTGTTACAAAGTAGCTTGTCGGTTCTTGAGAGCATATCCATAATTTAGGAGATATCTTTGGAAGAGGTGAGCCTTGATCCATTGGCCGGGGCAGTTCCACATGGGGCCGAGCTAGGTGATTGCGAGGGCTCCGAGGTCTAGGTTTAAGAACAAGGCTTTGCATGTGACTTCGGAGACTTGAGAAAGTTTTGAGTGCTTTTTTTGGGGCAAGGGTTACGGCTTTAATATTTTTTGTTGTTGGGGGAATGGCATACGTTGATAGTATGGATTGGCTGGTTGTGTTATATGGATTATGATGGTCTCAGAGAAATGGAATGCTTAAAACAAAGTATCCGCGTTGCGGTTGTTCCATATTTGATTGATAAATTTATGAATTCAGTTCATGATTCAGTGCAGTTTCACTATCTGATTTCCGTTTTTTCTTCATGTTGTCCGTCACTACTTTCACATCTTGACCAGGTTTCAATTCACTCACTTTGTTCAGAAGGTCAATCGCGTATCTTTCGTGGCCATTTGGCCTGAGAGTCTCGGCGTCCTCTCCAGGTTTGAAATGGAGCAGGATAATTCCCATTCCAACTAGATTACTGCAGTGATTTTGCTTTAGGCTCTTCGCTATGACCGCTTTCACCCCTTAAATTTTTGCTTGTTGCGAGGGTATGAGTGGTAACAGCAGAAGCATATATTCAGGGAAAAAAAAGTATTCTGAAAATATGCGTACCAGGGAACTCCCTATACCGTACTCAGAACCAGCCAAAACAATAGTGTCCTGGCCAAAACTCTCTGAGAAAGAAGGTAGCAAATACAAAGTGAAGCTGTCAAAAAGAGCAGTCAACAGCTCAGAATATAGTTATACTCATTAACAACGTTGATTCGGCATGACTTAGAAAAGACCAATGGCATCCTCAAATGTATAACAACGCACGTAAGTGTTTAAGGAAGGTTTTGGAGACTTTCTTAGGTAAATTTCAAGAACCCCCCTTAGCTCGACCTATATGATATGGCCCATACGATTAGTCAACTGATTTCACTGCAAAGTCCCCGGTAATTGAGCAGTTATCAGCTCAAGCTGCAGAAGTTGATAGATTTTGCAAGTGAAAATTTACCATAGCAGCATTGAACACGTGCATCTTTTCCCCACTGGGGATGTGGATCGTCCTAGGCCCAACTTCTACTTCCAGGAGCTTGTTGACAATTCGGATATTGGCGAAAGTGCCCCTTGCCATCACCTCGTAATTGCCACGGCGACTCCCATAAGAGGTGAAGTCCCTCCTAGCAACCCCGTGTTCCACCAGGTACTTAGCAGCAGGACTGTTTTTGTGGATGCCACCGGATGGCGATATGTGGTTGGTCGTGATGGTGTCTCCAAATAGAGCAACCAATATTCGTCCTTCACACTTCTGGGGCCCAGAGGTGTCATCGTCATGTCGTCAAAGAAAGGTGGCTGAAGAATGTAAGTCGAGGCCAGGTACCAAGCGTGAAGAGTTCCAGAAGGTACATGTAATCCATTCCACGGAGGATTTCCTTCGGTTGTTGCATCATACGTGGCCCTGAACATATCTGGAAGCACATTCGACTGCACGGCCTGCAATATAGAAGGGCCAATATATTAAGTTGCTCCTTATACTGCCAAGTCCGGAGGAAAGACTAAAGTTGCACTTCACGGTTTTTCAATCAGGCCAGTTGCTCACATTTGCTATTTCTTCGTTTGTTGGCCAAATGTCCTTAAAAAATACACTTCTTCCATCTTTTCCATGGGCAAGGGCTTCTGTTTCAAGATCAATGTCAACCTGCTGAACAAAGATCATCTTCAGGATACAATGGGCAGTTAGCCACTGGATTGTCAAGTGCGGCAGATCATGTGCCAAAGTGACACCGCGTTTTTTTTTTTTATCACTGTGGGTGAATGAAAGCAATGGCCTAGTCGGCGTGGCCAGCAGCAGCCACTCTTATCTAGTCGTTAAGACTGGGCTCAAAGTCTCACTAACATACTCTTCATCTTGCCATAGTGAAAAAAGAGGAATTGAACCAACAAAATGACATACAGTGCCAGCAAGAGAGTAGGCGACCACAACTGGGGGAGAAGCTAGATAATTAGCCCGTGTAAGGCGATGCAGGCTGCCCTCGAAATTCCTGTTGTCAGATAGAACCGCTTCTGCAGCAATATCTGGTCGTTGGAGACCAACAACTGGCTCTCTTCAGAAGGATCTAGGACATACTTGGTGAAGGAATAGTATGAAACCAAGAGAAGGAATGAGCAAAGAGATCACCGTTATCAGTAACAGCAAATGCAACAGCCTCATGAAGATCTCCCGAGTTCCCAATGCATGTGGTGCATCCGTAGCCGACTGTGTAAAAGCCCAACTGATTCAAGTACTTCTGCAAGCCACTATGGCAAGGTGCCTTTAGTCGAGTGTGTATATAACCAAGAATCTTGGGAGACAATTCGCGGATTGAAGTATACGCACCTCTTAGTCAGATATTTGGTCACCACTCCCGAACCAGGAGCAAGACTTGTCTTAATCCACGGTTAACCTGCCAAAATATTCTAATTAGAAAACCAACTGATTTGTCTTGGTTCTCCGAGCAAATGGTTTATCACTGTAACCTTCTACATGTAAAATCACTCGAGGACCTCTACATAAACAGGCAATTTCCTCTTCCAAAATTTCAAAGACAAAAAAGAAAAGCTAGATAAGAACAACATCCAACCTCTAATCCTGATTCACAGACCCTATTAGCAAGCAAAGCAGCCCCTAGCATTACACTAGGATTCGAGGTATTAGCACAACTGGTAATAGCTGCCATGACAACATTACCATGCCTAATCTTTTCTCGAGTTCCATTGAAAATGAACTCTGCAACCTGCTCTGGGATTCCACTGGTATCGCAAATCCCTGAAAGATATAATCTGAAGTTCGCCAACTTGGCTTTAGATGAAACGAAGTATGAAAGACCAAAGCATATTTCCAACATTTGAAATATCAATATTCCACATAGCAGAATTCTTCCCAAAGAGGAGTTTGCTGCCGCCTGATGGTCACGTTCGTGCAAAACCTGAGAGGCCTTAGTACCATTGAATATGCTAACTATGTGGCGCAAAAATAAGGTATAAGAGCATGAAAAAGAGCATCTTTAATCCTACTTTATTGTTCAAGCAAGCACCCCGGTCCGCCTTCATTTTTTTTCAAGAGAACTCGATCATGTGGCCTGAAATAACTTAATTCTCACAGGAAGAGATATATACAAAAAGGACACATTCATGTCATGAACATTCACCGGATTGTACCTCTTTGGCTTTGATACAATAAAAATTCATACCTTCACGATTTTTCTTTTTTTTTTAAATTTTGGTCAAACTTTCATGAAGTTTGAAAAGCTTGATTTTTATATATATTCACGAGAAGAATGAGAGTATGGTTTGCACAACTATAATTTTTTTTTTTTCATTTTAACTATAGGTCTTTGAATCTAAATTTGGTTTTTCATCAAATACAAGCTCATCGTCTATTTAAGTTGACTTGACCTTGTTTCTAAAACTACAAACTTGGAGTCTCTGCCTCTTATGTTATGTTTGGTTGGAAGCAAGGACTTCCCAATTCCTTTTTTCAACCAAAAAATTTATTAAATAATATTCCATATACAACATTGATTATTGATGGTTAGCCTAATACCTTAAAAAACCACTAACTTTAGCACCGGTTCTAATTGTACTACTAAACTTTTTTCTCTCTCATAAAAAAAAAAAAAATCCCCAAATTTTAGATCAATTCCCAATTTTACTTTAAACTTTTTCTTGTCTCATAAAAAACTTAAACAGTAGGTCCAATTTCAATTCCATCTCCCATAAAAGAAAAAAAAAAATATCAAGTTTAGGTCCAGTTCCAATTTTACTCTATCTTTTTTTTTTTTATTGTCTTGTAAAAAAATCACCCACTTTTATTTTGAGTCCCAAATTTGCCCCCCTTTAACCCTCGGAGATTTCTCCGAGAGAAGATAGCAGTCAAGGGTCCGAAACCTCCTGGTGGCAGCTTATTAAGAAAAGGCCGCTCCCTATGAATGGACTATACTGACCTTCATATCCCCACGTGGCGCGACTTCATTAGTCAGTTAAGAGGAGATCTACTCTGATCCTTTTCCACCACCTCTCAAAAGTCTCCCAAAAACTCCCCGCACTCGAAACCCTAGAGTCCATCGGTCCAATCTCTCAAGCGTTCCGCGAACATCTCGCGGGCAGACCCGTTTCCCCATCCTACGCGACAATGGCGACCCCTAAATCCGGATCCGGAGCCCACGTCGAAGCCCCGCCGCCGCATCACCGCACGGTGGCCCTGATCACCGGCTTTACCGGCCAGGACGGGTGGTAGCTCACCGAGTTCTTGCTCAACAAAGGGCACGAGGTTCATGGCCTGATCCTTCCCCCCCTCCAACTTCGACACCCGCGACGACCGGATGAAGCTTCACCACGCCGATCTCACCGACGCGCCCCCTCTCTCGGCCGCTGCATCGACAGGATCTCCCCCGACGAGGTCTACAATCTTCTCTCCACCCAGTCCGACGTGGCGGTCTCCTTCACCGCGATTGCCGTCGCCCAGGTCGCCTTCTGGCTCCTCGAGGCCGTGCGCTCTCACGTCTCCACTACCGGCCGCAGCCACATCCGTTACTGCCAGGTCGGGTCTTCAGAGCTGTTCGGGACGGACTGCACCCGCTGCCGCTGTCTGAGACATCCCCGTTCCACCCGCGAACCACCTACGCCGTGTCCCAGTGCGCCGCCTACTGGTACACCAGGAACTACCGCGAGGCGTACGGGCTGTTCGCGTGCAATGCAGTCCTATTCAACCACGAGTCCCCGAGGCAGTGCGAGAGATTCGAGGCCCGGAAGATCGCGAGGGCTGGGGGGCGGATCAAGATGGGGCTGCGGCCAAGCTGGTCGTGGAGGATCTGCTGTATCTGGAGCACTGCCGCGACTGGGGGTTCGCTGGGGACTACGGGGAGGCATGTGGTTGATGTTGCAGCACGAAAAACCGGACGACTACGTGGTCGCGACGGGGGATTCGCAGATGGTGGAGGAGTTCCTGGACGAGGCGCTAGAGTATGCAGGGCTGAATTGGGGCCACCGTGTGGGAATTGATGAGACTTACCGCAGGCTGGGGGAAATCGACTTCTTGAAGGGAGACGCAAGGAAGGCCAGTAAGGTGTTGGGCTGGAAGCCCAAGGTTGGGTTTAAGGAGTTGGTGAGGATGATGGTCGACGAGGACATTGAATTGGCTAAGATAGAGAAGAGAGAGAAGGTTCTTGTTGATGCTGGGGGATACATGGACACTCAGCAGCAGCCCTGAGTATTCGGTACTTCTTATCTCTTGCTGGTCTGTTTCTTAACCCAAGTTTAAAGTGTTTGAGATGTTGGGTGCGTTTGGGAACTATTTTTGGGAAAAGTCCTTGCGAAAATGCAAAGACCTTGGAGTTAAAGATGTTTTTTAAAATGCAACCGTGTTTGGTAAATTATACTTTGAAAGTCCTTTTGTGAAGTACTTTGAACAAAATAGTGTTTGGGGAATTGTATAAAAAAATTGGCAAAAGAAAAATTTTTAAAAATTGACTGGCAAGGGCAGCGACCGCCGGCGACCTCTGGCGACCTCCGACTACCTCCGGCGACCCCGGATCTGAGGCGGTGAGGTCGCGTGACGCCGTCGCGACCTCCGGCGACCCCGGATCTGGGGCGGCGAGGTCGCGCGACGCCGCCTCGACCTCAGGCGACCCCGGATCTGGAGCGGCGAGGTCGCGCGACGCCGCCTCGACCTCCGGCGACCCCGTGGGCGGCGAGGTGCGACCCAGATCTGGTCACCGCTCGAGCCTCCGGCACCAGATCTGGTCGCGACCAGACCTGCAACTAGGTGGGTCGCGTGGCCCCGGTGAGCTCCGTGTGGAGGTCGCGGTGCGGCAGGCGACGGTCGCCGGCAACCGCGTGCCTTTTGGCCACCAGATCTGTGACTTGCGGAGGTCGCCCGAATCTTCGACGAAGATCGCCTAGGTCGCGGCGTCTCTCTACGCCCGGAGAAGATGAACAGTGCTCGACAAGGGCACGCATCCGGAAAATCCAAAAATTCGTGAGGATAATTTTGGGAAAAAAAAGTGTGAACAGTGTGGGCGTGGCATGCCGAAAATGCCGAAAGCCCAAGGCAGGTCCCCCCCTGCCTTGGGCTTTCAGCCTTCACAAGGCTGGCATTTGGAGAAGATGGGTTCAAAATTTTTTGCCAAACGGGCTGGCATTTGCCCAAGTATCTTTAGCCCTCCAAAGGGCTCTGGGAAGTGGTTCCCAAACGGACCAGTTCTTGGTTCAATTCGGTTTGGTTTGATTTTTTAAAGATGTTATTGGGTGGGGGTGTCAATATTGGGAAAAGTATGACTTCAAATTGAATAGAACAATGAAGTCAAATTTTTAGAGTAATCTAGTCGGATTTTGAGGCGTGATATCATTTTCTTTAAAGATTTATTTGCCCCGCAAAGTTGCTAATGATTATCGGCAAATATCCTCTAAGATATAACAAAGTAGAATACTAGATAACAATTATAGTATTTCTCCAAGGTCTCTAAGAAACAATTAAAAAGATAAAATCTAAAAAATGAGAATACTAGATAACAATTCTAGTATTTCTCAAAGGTCTTTCTAGGAAACATTTGAAAAGATGGCTATAGTTTTTTTAGAAAGAATGCTCGAAAAGATAAGAAATGATCACGCACTCTTCTGGAAAACTGACATGTATATATAAATCATTCTTAAAAACGTAGGCGACTTTTCGTGAAAAATTGCAAAGTGAACAAATATATCTTTTCGAAAAATTGCCCAGAGGAACAAAGACATTCATTCGGAAAAAGTTGAAAAATGAACAAATGCAACCCTTCGGGAAATGTTGCAAATTGAACTAGTATCTTTAAATTGTCCTAAAAAGACTCAAACAAAGATATAGAATAATTAAAAAAATTTATTATTTTTTTAATAAATAAAATTTGATTTTTTAAAAATAATTTCTGAAAATTCTCAATAAACAAAAACAACCTTTGAATTGATTAAAGTTAATAAGATAATCGTAAAATAATAATAATAAAATAACAAAAGGGTTAGTTCTAATTAAACCGCAAGCGCTCAAAGTGCGTCTAATAATCGCGCACCCGCACGCAGGTATGGTGGGGTCTAGCCCACAGCCAATCATTTCCTTAGGTACGCTAAAGAAACCCCACACTTATTAATTGGCCTATTTCCTTCCACTTTTTCTATGTAGGACAAGGAAATATACACTTAGTTTGTTTGTAAACAAACATCCAACAATCCCCCACTTTGTTTATAAAACAAAGATTTCAAAATTAAAAATTAAAAAAAAAAAACCGTACAGCCAAAATTTCAATAATACTAATACACATACATAAAGGTCTCTTTCAAGTTAAACCTCTACTTAGTGCAAGTATCTCAAAACTTTATCAAAGTGACAAGTAATTCAATTTTAAACTTGTATTTTTAAATAATATAATCGAACATACCGCACATATATCAATCTCTTGTTTTAGCGAGAAGTTTTATATTACTCCGCACTACTATGACATTGTGCTTGATCCTGTTTTATGAGCTCTCTAGAAAACAATCTTAACTTTCGTAAGAAGCGATACCACTTCTAAGCTCATATAAGTGAAGTAACTACCATGTGTTTATGTTACTATCAACACATTATAAGTTTGTACTATACTTCATTTAGAATTCAATTCAATCTACAAAACGTAACCGACGATACTGACTTTTCATATTAAGGCTACATCAATATCAAACAATTACATTCAATAAATCGTTCTTATCCATTAAATCTTGTAACTAGTTATGTTCTAGAAAAAGGTTAGGTTACCATTATTGGTGATTTCAATTAAAGGGTTTCGGCCCCATTTCTTGTGAGGTCATTATTATCATGTGTTTTGGTAAAGCATTCGTTAAAGCATCGACAAGATTGTTACTTGATCTCACGTAAACAATTGTTATAGTACTGTCTTTAATCAATTGTCTCAGATATTCATATCTTAGACTAATATGTCTAGACTTACCATTATAGGTACTACTATAGACTCTTACCAAGGTAGCCTAACTATCATAGTGGATAGAAATATGAGGTATAGAATTAGGCCATAATTTGATATCCAACAACAAATTTCTAATCCATTCGGTCTCTTTTCTAGTTATCGCTAAAATAATAAATTCAGATTCCATAGTTAAGTGAGTTATACATGTCTGTTTCTTACTTGCCCAAGATACAGCACCTCTAGCTAGTGTGAAAATCCACCCAGAAGTGAAACGCTTATCTCACACACTTGTAATCTAACTAGCATCGGTATATCCTTCTAATACAGCTGGATAATTATTATAGAACAATCCTATATTTTTAGTTTCTTAAGATAACCAAAAATTCTGGTAATAACTTTTCAATGTTCTGTACTTAGATTACTAGTATACCTACTCAACTTGTATATATAATAAGCAATATTAGGTCTAGTACAATGCATCGCATACATTAAAGACCCTATAGCACTCACACATTTTGGTTGTGCCACCGCTGACCCAGTATTATAATTTAATTTAGTACCGTAATCAAATTGAGTACTTATTTCCTTGAAACCAAGATATTGAAATTTATTTAATAATTTTTCAACATAATTACATTGGTTTAAAGAATAACCCCCACTATGTTTCTTAACTTTAATTCCTAAGATAATATTTACTTCACCAAAATTCTTCATTTTAAACATGGAAGTTCAATACTTCTTAGTCTCAATAATTCCAGTCATATTCGTTCCAATATAAGCATATTATCAACATACAAGCATACTAAAACACCGTAGTCTTTAGAGAATTTAGAGTATATATCGGCACTACTATGAATGAAACCATTTGACAATATGACTGAATTAAATTTTTCATGCCATTGCTTAGGAGCTTACTTAAGCCTATAAAGAGACTTAATCAATTTACATACTTTTCTTTCATTTCCAAGAAGAACAAAACCCTCCGGTTATTCCATGTAAATCTCCTCATTTAAGTCTCCATCAATTTTGACATCCATTTGATGAACACAAAGATCATAAATGGAAGTTAGAGTAAAAAGAACTCAAATAGAAGTTATACGTGCAACAGGAGTATACATATCAAAATAATCTATTTTTTCCTTTTGTTTATATCCCTTGACCACAAATCTAGCCTTAAAAGCTTGGATAGAACCGTTAGAATTATATTTTCTTCTAAAAACTCATTTGCACCCAATATGTTTTTATCCTTTTGGTAAATCTACTAATAGCCAAGTATTATTGGATATAATCGAGTTCATTTCATCATTCACAGCTTCTTTCCAAAAAGAAGCATCTCTAGAAGACATAGTAGCATCATCAAAACTTCTAGGATCTTCTTCTAAATTTAATACTAAAGGGTATTTATTTATCAATTTATTATCTCCATCTCCATCTCCTTCAGTAAGAAAAACATGAATAATAAAATTAGGACCTAAGTCTTTTAAGTTCCTACCTCTAGTACTTCTCCTTGGTTCAATTATGCCTTTAGAATCATTCTTTTTTTCTTTTGAGAATCTACTTAAGTTTTCATAGATTTTGAATTATTTTCAATAATTTCAGAACTCGTAAAATATTTATTCTCAAAGAATTCAACATCTCTCGATTCTACAATGACATTGGATTTTAAATCAAGAAACCTATAAGCTTTACTGTTTTCGGCATAACGAAAACACTTTTGATAACTCTAGAACTGAGCTTTATTCTCTTAAGATTAGGTACTTGGTAGTATGCCAAACACCCCCACACTTTAAGGTATAACAAATTTGGTTTTCTACGTTTCCATATTTCATAAGGGATTATGTCATTTTTCTTGGAAGGTACTTTGTTATGAATATATCATGCAGTAAATAATGCTTCTCCCCAAAGATTAATTTGTAGTTTTGAATTTGAAAGCATACAATTAACCATTTCTCCAAGAGATCGATTTGATGAATAATACCATGTTCTTCACAAAATGAAGAGAATTCATTTAAGAAATATTCTCCACCTTTATCTGATTGTAGAACTTTGATTTTATTTTCCAATTGATTTTCTACTTCAGCCTTATATTTCTTAAACATGATAAATGCTTCATTCTTTGATCTCATGAGATAAACATATAAAAACCTATTGCAATTATCCACAAAGGTAGTAAATTACCTTTTATCTCCATGTGTTAGCATACCATTGAATTCACATATATTACTATGAGCCAAATCTAATAAATTCGTATTTCTTTTAACGTTAAGAAACGGTTTCTTAGTAAATTTGAACTTAGCACATATTTCACATTTATTAAATTTGCCATTGAAATTTATAAAGTCTAACTTCTTCATATTCCTCAAACAACGAATATTTATATCTGCCAACCTATCATGCCATAAAAATGAAGGCTCAACAATATAAATAGAACTAGCAATATTATTATCGATACTCATTTGATACATGCTATCATTGGCATAACTTTTTTATACAAACAACCCATTCTTCGATAGGATAACCTTATCGGATTCAAACAAAACCCGAAACCCCCTCTTACAAAGTAAATCAATAGAAACTAGGTTCCTCCTAATTTTGGATATAAATAACACATTAAGAAGAGTAATGTTCTTTCCAAAAGTGAAATTTATCTCCACTGTGCCTTTTCTGGCAACCTTTGCAAGAACATTATTTTTCATCAAGACCTCTGAATGTTTGAGTCAACAATCTCTTCAAACTAAGTTTATATTTCCTTGTCCCACATAGGAAAAGTGAGAGGAAGTGGGCCAATTAATAAGTATGGGGTTTCTTTAGTGTACCTAAAGAAATGATTTGGTGTGAGCTAGACCCCAACATACTTGCGTGCCGAGTGCGCGATTATTAGGCGCACTTAGCACTTTGTATGCTCGCAGTTTAATTAGCACTAACCCTTTTGTTATTTTATTTTTTTTTACAATTATCTTATTAAATTTAATCAATTCAAAGGTTGTTTTTGTTTATTGAGAATTTTCAGAAATAATTAAAAAAATCGAAATTTTATTTATTAAATATTATTTTTTTTAATTATTCCAAATTTTTGTTTGAGTCTTTTCAAGACAATCTTTGAAAAAGACACTCGTTTAATTTGCAACCTTTCCCGAAGGGTTGCATTTTTTCATTTTTTCAACTTTTTTCCGAATGGACGCCTTTGTTCATTTAGGCAATTTTTCGAAAGGATACACTTGTTCACTTTGCGATTTTTCACGACAAGTTGCTTACGTTTTTAAGACTGATTTATATATACATGTCATTTTTCTAGAAGAGTGTGTGTGATCATTTTTTATCTTTTCGAGCATTCTTTCGAAAAAAAACTATAGCTATCTTTTCAATTGCTTCCGAGAGAGACCTTGGAGAAATACTATAATTGAAATATAGTATTTTCATTTTTAGAGACTTTGTTGTATCTTGGAGGATATTTGCCGATGACCATTAGCAATTTTGTGGGGCAAATAATTCTTTTAAAAAGTGATATTACGCTTCAAAGTCCAACTTGATTACTCTAAAGATTTGACTTCATTGTTCATCCCAATTTAAAGTCATACTTTTCCCAACAATTTTAAGAATTTATTTAGTTCAACAATAGAGTCAGAGACAATTAAAGTCATGAATTAATATATAGTCAAACTAGACTGGTTCGATGGGAACTTTGCTCGTTGGAGGGACAAGAGGATATTTGCCGATGACCATTAGCAATTTTGTAGGGTAAATAAATTCTTTAAAAAAGTGATATTACGCCTCAAAGTCTGACTTGATGACTCTAAAGATTTGACTTCATTGTTCTACCCAATTTGAAGCCATACTTTTCCCAACAATTTTAAGAATTTATTTAGTTCAACCATAGAGTCAGAGACAATTAAAGTCATGAATCAATATATGGTCAAACTAGACTGGTTCGATGGGAACAACTTTGCTCGCTGGAGGGACAAGATGATTTTTTTTTTTTTGTGAGTCAGGGAACCTCTGTGCGCCGCTTCGCGGCGGATTAAACCCTGGAGTGGACTGGGCCACCACCGCTGACCCGACCCATAGGTGAATCGCGCAGTTTGCATTGAAGCATCAACGCACGCAAGTTTTGAACTCCTCCCCTGGTGGATAGGGTACTAAGGCCGAAACCAGCGCGGCCACCACGGGCGGTGGTGGGACAAGATGATGTTCTTACTCACTACTCTGAAAATTTTCTACATACTGGATCCTGACTTGGCGCCTATAGAAGATCCAAAGCCTACTACCGAGAGAGGACAGCCAAGTGAGGAAGCCATTGAGAGGGTTAATAAAGAGAAGAAGAAATGTGCAGAGGACGAATTACTTTGTCGAGGACACATTCTGAATACATTGTCCGATCGTTTGTACGACTTATTCACTTAAATGAAGTCGGCTAGAGAAATTTGGAATACAGTGGAATTCAAGTACAAAGCCAAGGAGTAAGGTACCAACAAATATCTAATTGCAAAGTATTTTCATTTCAAATTTATTGATACTAAACCCTTGCTGGGACAAGTCCATGAATTGCAAATACTTGTGAATAAAATCCGTGCCCTCAAGATTGATATTCTAGAAGCTTTTCAAGTTGGAGCAATTATTGCGAAATTGCCTCAAAGTTGGAAAGACTATGGAAAAAGGCTGATGCACAAGTCATGGGACTTTACTTTGGAGCAAATACAGAAACATCTTCGCATTGAGGAAGAGTCACGTTTACGTGATAATTTTGTTTTGTACAATTTCAAGGTGAATGTTGTGGAAAGAAAACGGATAATCAACCAGAACTTCAAAATAAAAAGCGATGATAAATTTATGAGAACACAAAAGAAGAAAAAAAGGGTTGCTGTTTTGTTTGTGGCAAACAATGACACTACGCCAATGATTACATTCACCGCAAGAGCATTTCAAAGGACAAAAACATTTCGACGGTGAAGGAAGATACAAATTTGGTTGACGAAAATTATGTGGCCATGATTTCAACTATGTTTTTGAACTTGAAAATTTCTTAAATTAATGATGTGATGGCTATGGTTTCTGAAATCAATTCTACCACTGTCAAATCGGGTTGGTGGTTAGATTCTGGAGCAACAGTCCATGTGTGCAAGAACAAGTACATGTTCAAGCAATTTTTCATGAAGAGTTGCCTACGTTTTTAAGACTGATTTATATATACATGTCAGTTTTCTAGAATAGTGTGTGTGATCATTTTTTATCTTTTCAAGCATCATTTCTGAAAAAATTACAGCCATCTTTTCAAATGTTTCTTAGAGAGACCCTTGAGAAATATTATAATTGCTATCTAGTATTCTCATTTTTGAGATTTTGTTGTATCCTGTGGATATTTGCCGGTGACCATTAACAACTTTGTGGGGCAAATAAATTCTTAAATAAAGTGATATCACACCTTATAGTCTGACTTGATTACTGTAAAGATTCGACTTTATTGTTCTTCCCAATTTGAAGCCATACTTTTCCCAATAGTCAATGGTCTAGTCCGATTCGATTTTTCTTAAAAACAAAAACTGCTAAACTGAACCAATGTGACTTGAATCGAATACAAACCAAATTGAAACCTGGGTTGGTTCAATTCGAATCGGTTCGGGTTTTTGGGTTTTGGTTTTCATTTAAACAGTATGGGTATGAATTGACTGAACAAAGCACAAAAAGATTTCCTCGTAATGCAAGTTCCACAACTTCAATCACCTTTACGATTAGTAATATGTGACATAAACTCAGCCATTTCCTTGCCAGCAACCACAATTAAACGTTGAAGGAATAAATAGAACCAAGAACATAGAAAAGTATATTCAAGGAGGCATTGCACATTTACTCAATAAATCAGAAATTATGTGCAATAATTAACAAAGCAAACACCATCATATAAAATAAGTAAATTCAGATGGATCTTGTTCTAGAATTTTGTCAAATAGGTGGTGTTCAATCTAGCAAGGTATGTAATCCTCAAATTCTCTCTCTCTTTTTTGAGATGACGAGCTTTCTCTACCGAACTGGTAGTTTGGATTTCTTTCCTACCTGAACCTCACTTCCATGGTTTTCTCACTTTTCTGAGCTTCGGTAGTCCGCTTAGCTCTGTTTTTCTCATCTGGGTTCTTCTTTCTTCTATATACATCCGCTGGGCAAGTTCCCAATTTCCGTTATCCTCTTATCGCGATGCCCATTTCTCTTACTACTTCCAATTCCCTTACTATAATTCCGCTTTCCCTCTTTCACCTGGTCTTGCTGATACTTGCATGCTTTGGTCTCTAGAATTCCCTATTGAATCATCCGAATTCTGCATGCAACACATTCCGAAGTCCATATACTTTCAATTTCGACTTGAATCTGTGCTCTGATGGAACATGCAGAATCGGCCGAGGAAGCTAGGCTGTCTGCCTTATGTAGTCGACGGGTCGTCTTTGGTCTTCTCAGCATCTTGAGGAGTGGGATGAAGCACCACCTGACAATACAGTCGCTGAATGTAAGATGATGCTGGTAGGCAAATTTCTGGCTAATACTACTATTAATTTCCCAGCTTTTCAACAGACAATGAAGAAAGTATGGCGTAATGATTCTGTAGATATATCTCAAAGAGAAGAAGGTATGTATGTTTTTAAGTTTACTTCTGAGGAGGCCAAATTTCGAGTGCTTCAAAATGGACCATGGTCCTTTTCTAATAATCTGCTTATGCTAAAACCATGGGTTCCTAATACCCCTCTGCATTGCTATAGTTTTACCACATCTGTGTTTTGGATGCAAATTCTTGGCTTACCTCTGGAACGAAGCAATGAGCAGTTCATAAGACAGGTTCTTAGGGAAGTTGGTCAGCTTTTGGATGTTAGTATTGATAAGAAGGAGGGATCCTCTATTAAAGCAGTGAGGGTGAAGGTTGAATTAAATATATCAGAACCTCTCAAGCCGGGTAAACTTATTCGAGTGGAAGGGAAGTATATCTGGTTAGATTTCCGTTATGAACGTCTGCCCCATTTCTGCTATTCATGTGGTGTTTTGGGTCACTACGCTTCCTATTGTCAATCTATTCCTTATGAGGAGGAGAAGTTTGAAGGGAGGGATACTATGTACCATGGACAATGGCTGAGAGCTGAGGTAAAACAGCATAGTCCGTTTTGGCAAGCTTTTTATGAATTTGATAGTAAGAATGTTGCCACAGAAGATAGTGTACCTGAAACTCCTCCGTCTGGTTTATTGCTACTCCCGGCTGCTCCTCTTGACTTGCCAACGAAGCCATCTACCATGGATACAACAGCAGGGCAGCATCAACAACTTTCAAAAGACAAATCACCGATCACTTACCCTGTGCCAGACATTTCCCAAGGAACCACGGTGAATCCGATGAAAGTGCTTCCTTCCCCTGCGCCAGACACAATCTCAGAGGTCATTGCTCATCATATTGCAGCATCATCATCCAAAAAACTCAAAAACTCTCGTTTGCTGCCCAAAACCACTCCTTTGAAAAAAGTTAAAAGACGTTCTCTTCAGCCTGACTTGTGGGATGAATCTACGTTGATGGAGACTCCTGTACTCCAGGCCGACAAGGCCTATGAAGGGGCTGTGGTGGCTTGCCCAAATAAGCCACCAAGTGCAAAATGAGAATATTAAGTTGGAACTGTCAGGGACTGGGCAATCCCATGACAGTTCAAGCCCTTAGAGCCATAGTGGCTCAAGATAAGCCCGACATAATTTTTTTGATGGAGACTCGTAACCAGGAATCAGTTATTCAGCAAGTTCAACGGAGGCTGAAATATAACAACAGTTTTGTGGTTAATCCTCAGGGCTTGGCTGGAGGAATGGTACTCTTTTGGACTGATCAGATCTCTCTTACTATCACTCATTCTACTCCTAACCTTATTGATACTTTTTGTTCTGAAAACGGTGGTATTAACTCAATGTGCCTTACCGCTTTACATGCTCCGGCAACTTTTCATCAATGGCAATTATTATGGGCAGATTTGAGACAACTAAGGCACTCTAATACTCAACCATGGATCTGTTTGGGAGATTTCAACGAAGTTTTGTATAGCTGGGAGAAAATTAGTAAACGACCTGCTGAGTCTTATCGCATGCAATCCTTCAGAGATGTTCTATACGACTGTGCCTTGATGGACTTGGAAACTAAGGGGTGTGCCTACACTTGGACAAATAATAGAAGTGGGGAGGACTTGGTGAGGGAGAGATTGGACAGAGCAGTGTGTAATATTGAATGGCGTTTAGCCTATCCAGAAGCTGAAGTGGTTGCACTACCAGCAATAGCATCGGATCATAGTCCGATTCTATTAACTACTCAAATAATCACAAGGAAAGGCAAACGAAATTTCACCTTTGAAGCTTTCTGGATTGAACATGAAGAGTGTCGACAAGTGGTGGAGGATGCTTGGTCTGCATCATATCTCAGGAATTCTTCCATCTCTCGGAGGCTACAGGTCACAAAGACAGCTCTTACACGGTGGAGTAACTCAACTTTCAAAGATAATCATCACAAACTCCATCTTTTACAGCAGCAACTCCAGTTTTATATAAATCAACCTGCAGGTAATTATGATGAACAGCAGGTTAGTAACTTGAAAAACCAAATACAGCAGAGCTGGTCACAAGAGGAACAATATTGGGGGATGCGTTCCAGAATTCGATGGCTGCGTTGGGGGGATAGGAATACAAGTTTCTTTCATGCTACTACTGTACAAAGATGTAAAAGAAACAGAATTAGCATTTTGAAGACTGAGAATGAAGAATGGATCCGAGACTCGGAACAACTGAAAAATATGACTGTTTCTTTTTTCACTAAGCTCTATACTTCATGCGGTCCGAGAGCTTTCGAGCCGATATTATCACAATGTTCTAAAGTGGTCACAGATTCGATGAATGAGACTCTAACTGCTGCGGTTACACGAGAGGAAGTTAAGAATGCTACCTTCCAATTAGGAGCAACTCAAGCCCCTGGACCCGATGGATTAAATGGTTTGTTTTATCATACTTACTGGGATCTGATTCAGGATGATGTTTTTCATACAGTTCAGAATTTTTTCCTCACAGGGAATATGCCAGCAGACTTAAACAAAACAGCCATAGCTCTTATTCCGAAAGTCCCAAACCCTGAGAGCTTAGATCAATTTCGACCTATCAGCTTATGCAATTTTCTTTACAAGATCATTTCCAAAGTTTTGGCAAATCGATTAAAGCCTTGGTTGCCTACTTTAATTTGTAAAGAACAGAGTGCCTTTGTTTCTGGGAGGCAGATACAGGACAATGTCCTGTTGGTTCAGAAGTCATACATCGGTTAAAGATTCGTCAAAGAAAGAAAAGATTTCAGGGGATTCTTAAAGTGGACATGCAGAAAGCATATGACAGGGTGGAGTGGGATTTTCTGAAGGCTTATCTTCATCAAATGGGTTTTCATGAGTGCTGGATTAATTGGCTGATGCAGTGCATTACTACAACTTCTCTTTGTGTTAAGTTTAATGGCGAATTTCTTTCCTATTTCCAACCTTCAAGGGGACTTCGGCAAGGTGATCCTCTCTCTCCTTATCTGTTTATTCTAATAGCCAATCTATTGTCCAATCTTATACATCAAGGGGTTGATATGGGTAATCTTAGAGGGATAAAACTTAACCGCTGGTGTCCCACATTATCCCATTTATTCTTCGCCGACGATGCTATCTTTTTTATTGATGGAACGATTCGAGAATGTCAAAATCTAGCAAGTATTCTAAATCAGTATTGCCTAGCCACGGGTCAAGCCATAAATAGGAATAAATCAGGTTTGTTCCTTACCAAGTATTGCCCTCCTACTCTCAAAACTAACCTTGCTAGAGAACTCCGAGTTCCTTTGATGGAAAAAACCGGCAAATATCTAGGTTTGCCTTCTGATTGGGGGTCTTCAAAACGGGATATGTTTGCTTGGATCTTGGCTAGAGTCAATTCTAAGCTTGAAGGATGGAAATAGGGTCTAATTTCCAAAGGCGGCAAAGAGGTTCTCTTGAAATCTATTGTACAGGCTTTACCTCAATATGCTATGATGACTTTTAAAGTTCCTATTTCAATATGCAAAGCCGTTGAGAAAAAGATAGCGCGGTTTTGGTGGAGAAACAACAAGAATGAGCTGGAATTCACTGGAAAAATTGGGATTATCTCGAAAGAAAGAAAGGAGAAGGGAGGGATGGGCTTTAGGGACTTAATCTCTTTCAATAAAGCGTTACTAGGAAAACAGGCCTGGCGACTCTATCATGCTCCTCAATCGTTATGGGCTACAGTTTTTAAAGCCTTATATTTTCGCTCTACAACGCTTTGGAAAGCTAATACAGGAATGAGACCTTCTTGGGGTTGGAGAAGCATTCTTATGGGAAGAGATTCTATTCTAAATGGGCTCAAATGGTCCGTTGGAAATGGGAAATCGATCTGTGCTAGAGAGGACAAATGGCTTCCTATGGGTATTCTTGGCGGACCGGTTAACAGGGAGGAACCTAAGATGGTAGCAGATTATATTATACCTAATCAGAATGTTTGGAACATAGAGCTGCTACATCAGAATTTTCAGCCACAAATAGTTGAGGAAATTCTAGCAATACATTTATGGACAACATCATCAGAGGATAAATTCTGCTGGACAGCAACTCAAGATGGCAACTACACAGTAAAGAGTGGCTACCATTATATTAAGCAATCAACACCTAGTGTTTTATCTTCCCAGCCATCATCCTCTTATACCCCCCCTGCAACGCTTTGGAAACAAATCTGGAAAACTAAGACAGCCCCCAAGATTCGAAATTTTCTATGGGCATTATACCACAATGCCCTACCGACGAAAGCAAATCTATTCCAAAGAAGGATTATTCAGGAACCCTATTGCAACCTATGCGCATCCAATATCCCAGAAACATCAGAACATCTATTTCTCCTATGTCCTTCGGCACATCTCATATGGCAGCACCCCAAAGTTAATATTGCAACCTCCAGCCACATTACACATCGAATAGAGATTTGGCTAACACATATTATTGAGCAGCAAAGAAACTTACCGGACTTTGAGATAGTTGCGGCTCTGTTATGGCAGCTGTGGAAGGCTCGGAATCGTCTCCTTTTTCGCCAGCAACGAACCCCACCGGATATCCTCATCGACTCAGCACTTACTCTAGCTAACTTGTATTCCCATTCTCACCAGCAGCAGACATCCGTGGAGTGCCGTTCACCGAACCCTCGCACCACATGGCAACCACCACCAAAAGGAGTTATGAAAGTAAATCTTGATGGAGCTTTTTGCGGTCCCACTCAACAAGGGGCGATTGCAAGTATCACACGAGATCATACCGGGCGAATAACCGATGGATTCACGCGAAGCGTTCATACCTCAACAGCGCTAGAAACAGAGATCAACGCTCTTTTACAAACATTGCGGGAGTTCGTGAACAAAGGGAACACAGACACTCACCTCCAGATCGAATCCGATTGCTTAATCCTCGTTCAGATCATCAATCGGAATCGCCCGCCACCATGGGAGCATCGTGCGTTGATTGCAGAATGTCAAGCCCTAATCCCCTATTTCTCTCATCTTACTGTGCAGTACGTGCGACGAGATGCAAATGCCCTTGCTGATTGGGCCGCAAAAGCCCATGACAAAGGTCTTCTTCAGTCCAACTGGGTTTTATTTCCTCCGCAAGCGATGATGGACATCCTTTGTATTGATGTTATGGGAAAGGGCTGTACGTTTTTTCCTACGTAATGTTAATATATTACCTCTTCCGACCAAAAAAAAAAAAAAAATCTAGCAAGGTATGAAACTCAGTCCAATCTATGACTAGCTTCAGTCACTATAGAATTCTATCAAATTATTGATCAATACACATTTCGAGGGCAAATTATATATATATCTCACTCAAGAATTGATTGAAATACACACGAATGTACAAAAAGATTTCACTTCAAACTTACCCAAGGAGATTGAGCACGAAGAATTGAAAAATGACGAAGATGAGGTTGCCTCACCTACGTCTAGAATCAAAGAGCCAACCCTCAAATCTGTCGCCCACATGCCATCTCTCAGCCTTCCCTCCGCGGTCGCGTGCAACCCAGTCACCGTCTCTCAGCCTTGCCTTCCTCTCCCTCTCCAAGTCTTAGGCTTAGGAGTCGAGTGAGCAAACAAAGAAAGCGAGAGGTCTATTTCAATTCGGGGCTATTAAGTTTTAGAGGTTCGGTTCGGTGTAGATCGGTTTATACACCGAACCGAACCGGCAAAATAAATGGTTATTTTTTCATTATCCGAATCAAAAAATCGAACAGAACTGAGAATGTAGAAAATTCTGGATCAGTTCGGTTTCAGTTTCAATTTTCGGTTTGGTTCTAACACCCCTATTCTTGGGATGCATATAAGCTCTTTACCAGTTAAATGTCTATCTCGTTGGGTAGACCAATGAGCTCAAATGTCTGCTGGATTTGCTGCAACTTACCCTATTCATTCGCTTCCGATCTGTACATTTGGATTTTTTCATCTTCCTTGGTTTGCCTCATTTGAAGTTGCCACCTTCTTGTTCATGTTCGGATGAGTTGAAGCCTGGGTGTTTACTTTCTTTAGATCTGCTTAAATTCTGGTGAGCTGAGAAAAGTGTTTATCCGAAAAGTTCCTTTAGGAAGTCCGCAAAAAATATTATATCTGAGTCCCCAAACTATTTGTTGTGTGTTGATAATCTGTAATTTCAAGCTTTATTTTCGCCTTTTCTATAACTACACTTTTTTTTTTTATCTTTTTTTTTCGGAACGGACCTATATAACTACACCTTAAATAGTGAATTTGAAAAATTCCTTAGTTACTGTCTTGGGCTTTTCAACGAGGCTTCCATTTGATTAGCTTTTCTGGCGAAGAAGTCTAAGTTACGCTGTGGGGTCTAATTGCACAATTTATGCAGTACCTGGAATTGTTTAGGTTGGCATGAATTTGATTATATAAACTGTTGCGGACAGTGTGAAGTAAACATGGATGTGCTCTTGTACTTGGAATAGTTTTTGGCCTGGCCTTGATCTATATTTAGTGTCAGGGACAGCATAATAAAAGATGAATGTATTCTTGTACTAAATCAATGTGATGCAAACACGCAAGATTAATGTGGTTCTGTTGCACCTATTATCTTAATGGAGGACTAGAAAACATCAGTTTTAGCTAGGAGAGAAAGCCGAAGTACAAAATACATATAGTTGCGCTAAGTTAAACCAAACATCTCCACTCTTGTCGAACCATTAAAAACCACCTTCACACGATTCTTGTCTCCAAGCTTTTAGCAGTGTCATCCTTTGTCTTTACAAAGGCTAATTTATGCGTTTACTTCACTGAGGAAGTTAATTGACTTTTATGTCAGGGTAACATGTATTTTCTCGATGAAAAGAATATCGTTAACTACAAAATTGGACATATACAAACATTTTACAAGCGACAAGTTTTGCCTCACGCATCCATAAAAAGCTAAAACATTTGATGTAGATATCTAGATGTGTTTTTTTAACCATTATTCTTATTTTTCATAGAAAATAATCGCCAATCAAGTAATAAATTTGTCATTGACAGTCAACAAGTTTATAAATGCTTATTTATTTCCACTGTCACAGACAACAATACTCTCGTATTTACATTTAAACTCCATTTATTTCACAGAAACTATAACATTTTTTGAAAATGTTTTCTATTGAGTCATTTTCTAAGAAAATGATAATTTTCTCCAATGTTTGGTTCAACCGAAAAATAAATTACAATATATTTTCTGTAGTTTGGATAAAAATTTGATTTGACTTTTCTTGATAATAATTACCGAAAATTTTGAAATTTTTTTGATAAATTTTTTTGATAAATTTTTCTTTTCTTTTTTTTTTTTTCTTTTTTCTTCTTCCTCGGCCATAGGCAAGGAAGGGACTTGACCTTACCTTGCTAGTTGAGCTCGCCGGATCTGGCAAGGCTTAGTGAGCTCAACCTTGCCTTCCCCGAAGCTAGATCAAGTGGCAACTGGACGATGGAGCAGAAAGACTCTATGAGGCAGTCTAGGAGATGTGGCCGCAAGGCATGGCCAAAGAGGGCATCGGCAATCTTTTTGAGGAAAATGAGGAGGCAGTGCTCCTTGAGGGCGAGAGGAGGTCTCGCCTGAGGGAGGAGATGGCAAGGTCGGCAATGAAGGCAGTGCAACGAAGGTCCAGGAGGCCTCACGGCCATGCTGGAAATCGTCGATCAGGGACTCCCACTCTTGTGCAGAGAGGGGCTTCAACGGCGGCTTTATCTCGGAAATGGAGTTAGGGCTTTGTCTTAAAAAAGTGGAAAAAATTATTTCTGATTTTGAGAAATGTAAACCATTTTCCCTATTTCAAATGACTTTTTCAGTAGACGGAAATTGTTATCCTTTAAGTAAAAAAAAATGGAAAATTTGAAAGATATTTTTCATGGAACATTAAAGAACTTTTTATTCATGCGCAAGGTCAAACATTCGTGCAAGACGAAGATGGAATTGATTTATGACAAAATAGAAATGTAACAGGAAGCAGGCGAATGAAATTACTTGTTACATTGATAAAGGAAACATCAATTCTTTTTCAAAAAAAAAAAAAAAACATTGAGAAAGTTCTATAAAGAAATGAAATGAAGTAGCAAATCCTTTTGATGGAATAGGAGCCTACTTGACATGGATTGGAGGCTGTCGTTTTCTGCTTGGCCAACCTTCTTGGGATCGAGGAACATTGCATCTGCATTCACATCCCATGTGTTGTAGAATAAAAGGTCGTTCGTGCCCCGTTCAATCGATTACGGCATTCAAATGATGAGCTTTCCTTCTCTTTTTTGGCCTTTCCTAGGGCAGGTAAGAACTCGTATCAAACAGCAACTCGACATGAACATCTGCGCCCTGCCACCTTGCATTGTTTTCTGTACCTTTACTTTTGAAAACACCGCAAGATCAATTTGTGCCTTCACATCAATCATCCTTGTGCCTGAATTGACCCAGTCGAAACTAACTTTAACTGAAAATGCTATACGAGCTTGCAAGAAGGAGACATTTGAATCTTTTCAATGTGAAGTTTCACTTAAATACTTGTAAATAGCATTTGCAATTCCATTTTGTGCATTTTTACATGTAATAATCTAACATCAATCTGAAGCACCGACTCAATTCGAACCATCGGAATTCAAGTCAGACCATCATTCCTGTCAAAGAGTTTTTACTGTCCTAGAACGATGTAGCCAACAAAACCAATTAAACTCAACCCCTCTCAATTTGGTGCACAGACAGAACTAGATCCTCTTCTTTTTAATTTCATTGCCTTATTAAAGGATCCCTTGTATTAACAAAAGATTTATAATTACAATAAGCCACGCGGGTCGCGTCGGAAAAAAGAAGAAAGAAAAAAGCAAAAGAAAAGAGAGGGAAAATTAGAGCCGAAGCAAGACCTTCCATCGCCAAGCAACGTGCGTTGGCCCCGGCCCAAGTGGCGCCCTATGCGGGCCACCGAACCGGCCCATATGCTCGCCACTACCGGCGGCTTCGCTGCCCCCACGTTGCACGCTCTTGCCACGTGACCAAACAAAAAAGCCCAAAAAAAGAATGAGGACCTGTTCTTTTTTCCGTATATAATTCTTGCTACAAAATGAATTTCTGAGTAATGGTCGAAGAAGACAAAAAGGGCTCTGTTTTTATTTATTTTTTTCCAATAATGTTTATCAAAAATTGATTTATCATGCTTCATGGGTGTCACTACTGTCGCCGGACCAGGCTTGGTCCTTCTCCGGGGAGGAGAGAGGTAAGCACGTATCCTCGCGCCAAGTGTTCCACAGGAAGTGGGCGTAGGCCGCGGCGTAGAACAAGTTGCTCGGGTCCGCCGATATCGCCTCCAGGCACATCTCCTCCGCCGCCCACAGGTCGCTCCTTGCCCTCCACAGGAAGGTCACATACTTGCTGCGTGCCTCCGCGTCTGCCAGCTCGGCTGCCACCGCCTTCTTGAAGTACTCCTCGACTCTGTTCGGATCCAACACAGCACAACGAAAAGATAAAGACCTCAGAGGTAGAGGTGGCAAAATGGGTCATAAACCCATATTATAACCCATTTAACTAAAAATTAGTCATATATGGGTCAAGTGAAAGTTAAAAATGAGTTTGAAAAAATAAAGCAAAAAAAGAAATAGATCTAACAACCCATTTAGACCCACTTTCAACCCATGGACCATAGCCTTCTTTAATTTTATAAAATATTTTTTTTATAAAAAATTGAAATTTTAATTATTTTTTATATTTCAATTTTTTTCTTTTTTCTTCATCCCTTAGCCGATGGCCGGCCGATAGGCCAAGCGAGGCTCGAGCTCGCCAACACCGAGCCTCGCCAGCAGGTCGTAGATAATTGGTGAGGCTTGAGCTCGTCGGCACTGGGCGGGGCCTCAGCTTCGCCAAATTGGTGAGATCGAGCCTCGCCAACAATTGGCAAGACTCGAGCTCGCTGGTGTCGGGCGCCGCCTTGGCCTCGCCGGTTGGCCGAGATTGAGCCCCGCCCGACGTTGGCGAGCTCGATCTCGCTTGTGGCCAGTTGCTGAGCATCATCGTGGCCGACGACCAGCCGAAGAAAAGGAAAAATAATTATTCAAATTAAAAATTATATTTAAAAAATTAAAAATTCGATTGTTTTAAAAATATTTAAAAATAATTATAAAAATTTTCATTAAATTTGTATTGCATAAAAATTGTTAAAAAATTTGTATTACATAAAAATGTTTTAACAATACTTTTTTTTTTAATATAAAAATCATAAAAATGAGTTTTTTAGGTTTAGTTAAAAAAAAATTCATGTTACAATTTTTAGTTATTCAATGGTGTGTTCACTTCAAATAAGAGAAACATGTGAATAGTCTAATTCTTTATAAATATTTCAATTTATAGGTTTTTTAAAACGTTTTTTTTTATTTTATTTACTATTTTTAATTTAATTTGAAGTTTTAATCTAATTAGCATATAGTAGAAGTGGGTTTTACCAATACGGGTTGGATTGGGTATGGGTCACTAAATTTACATTATAAGAATATAGGTCAAAACGGATTAGATTGATTAAATATAAGTCGATCCATTTTCAACCCGACCCAATCCGACTGGATCCACCCATTTGTCACCTCTAGTGAGAGGGCTACACGAACGTTCCGCCAAACATTAAATTCTCCAAAACAAACGTACGAACAACAACTGGGAGGTCGACAACTGCAGCTGAGCAGCAACCTTTCATGTCAAGCTGCAGATTTTTACCAGTGAGGCGCGGGCATCACGTGCGCAAGGCCCATTTTTTTTTTTATATACATATTTTATATTTGTATTTTCGCCATTTCTTTTGGGACCACTGCAAGAGGCTGAGTCAAATTCGATCTTTCTTTGCCTAGAATGGCAAACTCCACCACACACTCCGCTATCAACATTCCAGAAACGAGCAGCCAACTTGAACATAATTGCTAGTTCGGACCGAACCCACGCGAATTTCTCCAGAAACATTGAATCAAACACCAAACCCCCAGAAAAAATCTCTTAGGACAAAGAAAAAAGGAACTCAAAAAAAAAAAAAATATGAATTTGCGCTTGTCTACTCATCAAGTTTCGGAATTTTGGTGAAAGTTTGTACCGTAGAAAATTTATTCATGTATACAAACTAATCAATCAAGGAAATAACGGATTTATATATGATTGTAAAACACCGATCAATAAATACAGTAGAATTAAAACGTACTTATTTGAGCCATTGCTTCACTTGCAGAAAAGTAGATCACTCTGATAATAGAGATCTATCGGAATGCCAGATCTTCCTCTCTATGACCTATTTCGATATAGCAGCTTTCAATGGGATTAAAATAGCTGATAGGTATAACCTACCCTTTTATAGGCTAGAGAGGGGATCTAGCAAACCTTAATCAACAACATGTCAACTGGGCCATTCCCATTACGGGCTTCAGTCAAACACAATTGCCTACACTTTGCTGCTCAACTAGGCCCGTTATCAATAGATGTCAATACCCAATTCAATCAGATCACTTTAGGGTTCAACAAATATTGGAATATCCATTAACCCGATTATTAAAATAGAAAATCAATTAATTAATGTAAGCCCATATTATCATAAATTTCCAAAATTCTCTCACTTGGGCTACATTAATTAACTTATGTTATTTTGAAAAAGATTTTATATTGAAAACGACACTATCGGGTTAATAACTGAAAATTTTGTTTTATGTGGCCACAACTTTTAAAAATAATATTCCAATAATGGTATCTCAATACCAATCCAATCCTATATAACCTCAGTATAGGAATATGGAGATCAATGTGTTAAGAAAATACCACAACACAAGACCTTCCATAATCACATATAATAAGTCATGGGTCTAGTAGTGTAGTAAAAAATAGTGCCAACATGTAATCAAAATATACACTATTTCTTATCAGTCTTTAATACAATTTCTTAACGACATGAAACTGCATTAACGCAATTTCTAAACAACATAAAATTGCACGACTATGTCACAATCCAATATGAGCTCTCATAATCAGTGACATCCAGTCATCTTTAAACAAAACTTGTTTAAAGATACCATCTTCTACTTCCATTTCTCAGTCAACAGGAGAAAGGATAATAATAGAATCAACAACAACAATTATCTAAATAAATGCTTTAATAAACATCATAAAAGCATTATCAGTCTGCATATAACTATAATATCCAGGAATATAATTTGTATAACTCCCACTAACAAAAGAAATCAAAAGAATCTAAAACATCCATATTCTTTACATGCTCTTTAACAAAATGGGTTGTAAGCCTTTTATTAGAAGATTGGCCAATATGGATTTAGTTCTAATATTCTTAATCACAATGTCTCCCTTTTTAACCAAGTCCTTAACAGTATAATATTTAATCTAATTAACATTTCAACCATGACATTATTGTTATTTATAGCAAAAGTAACTGTTTGTCACACATAATGCAATAAGATCAATTATGGGTAATAAATATTTCAACAAAAATAATTAGTACATTATAAACTCCCATTTGGGCAGAGTGTATAATGCACAATTATTTTTCACATCATGAAGTTTATAAAGCAATAATAAGGAGAATTACATATAATTATCAATAATCCATCCCCTTTGGGCAGACCAATCATTTAAATTATACATCTTCATGATATCAATATACAGAGACGATAAAAGAGAATTACATATAATCTTCAAGGATCAATCCCCTTTGGGTAGACAAATCCTTTAAATTATATATATCTCCATTATCTCAACATAGAGGAGAATTACACATAACTAAAAAATTTATCCCCTTTAGGCAGATAAACCTTTTGAGTCACACATCCCCATCATTCATCTCTAATATATCAATATAGATGGGAATTACATATAACTTTAAAAAATTTATCCCCTTTGGGCAGATAAATCTTTTTGAATCATACATCCCCATCTTTTAATTTTGGATTTATGTTCATGCAATTTTCAAATTAATATACGCAATAACTCCCTTTGGGCGAGTAATTGTATATATTAATTTTTATCAATAGGAAACTCCAAATATATATATATATATATGCTGAAAATTCATCTAACAATATGAAGCACTTTATGACACGTGCTTCCCAGGATCATATTGCATTTATCAAGCAACATTTTTTGCCATAATTTTTTTTTAAGTGGGGGGTCAGAAAATCTGTTTTAATCCAAATCACTGGATTAACACAATAAAAGAAAGGATAGGTGCATCTAGCACTCCAGTCAACACATTTCATATTTAAATTTAAATTACTCGTGCATCGAATACCAAACAAAGGCACCCAAGGAGAAGCTACAATTTTTTTTTTTTAACAAGAAAAAAGAATGGCACCCAAGTTGCGTACATTCATCAATCTCAACCTCAACTAAAACAGAATGAATGACACTCTAAGCAAGCACTATAACCAATTACTTCAAACAAGGAAAACAACCCACCATTCGGTCACCTTTAGTCAATAGGTCCTCATGTTTAAATTAATAAACAAAAGCCCCACCAGCAAATCTTAAGCACTCACATCAAATCCCAAGTACATATAGGCAAGAGACAAAGACAAAACGGCAAATAGAAAAGTGAAAGCTGATTCTGCAGCAAGAATTGCAATATGTTATGAAAGAAAGGATCACTTCCACAAATTTTGGGCCCAAGATCTTAACTACCCGTAGGCTAAGCTCTCCGACAATGGGTGATAGGAAGCAAGAAAAGTGCCATATATTTCTCAAATTAGCAACATATAAATAATCAGAACAAAGGCACGCCACTCAACACTAAGGATAGAAGAGAGAGACATCAACGACCAACCAAGAATACATAAATCACTCCCACAGCTAATGATCCCGCACAACATATACGCGATGCAAATTCAAGATCATTCTCTAACTTGATCACCCACGGAGGAAAAAAAAGAATAATTAAATAAATAATCATATCCTCAGAACAAATATTTATATAGTAAAGAATCAGATCCTCCCAATTTAAAACAATGTAAAATTTACTTTAATTTATGTTACTTTAAGCACAACGTTCAAGAAGACTGCATCATGGGATTTCCCAATACCTAAACCCACCATGCTCTAGCATCAAAATCCATCTCACAAACTGATTCAAAAAACTGACAAAACCCAAAAATTTGACAAATTTCGGACGGCCAACTACTGTGACCGTAACCTCCCTGGGGATTTCACCTCCACTTTCCAAACAAGCAGACGGTTGATCGCAAAGCACAAACCACGCTAAAAGAAACAGATTTGAGTTCTTTTACTGGGAATTGCATAAATGTCTATCGAGTAATCAACTATCAATAGTCAACCCATTACTGTTCAACACTTCAATTGACAGAATTGTTAAAAAAAAAAAAAATGCAGTTCTATAGATAAAGGATGCACACATCAAGTTAGTTGACAACTTCATTGCCTCTTAGTAGCATCAATAGGAGCATGAACATATTAGACTGTTAAGCTTCTTTGGCGGCCTAGGAACCAGATGGCTTGAGGTGCTATTGGAGATGATGTGTGAAAGAAATGGTCAAAAGTACCAAATATACTAAGCAATCCATGCTCGAAAAATATGGTGGTGAAAGTAGATGATGGTCCAGAAGCAAGGATTGCTCATGAGGAAATGGGCATGATGACAAGCAAGCTCTAGGTATTCAATTAAATAGAAGGTTCCTGAATGGCACTGATGTACAGTCACCACAAAAAGTGGCAGTGGCTACAAGATCATGGGTAATTAGTGATTGCTAACAGAAATAGGCAGTCAAGGCCTTGTACGCTCATCAAAGAAAACAATTCAAAGGAAAACATAAGTGTTGCTTCATTTTATGAGTTTCTATCCACTAGTTTCAGCAAACCAGCTTAATCCACATTTCATCTCTCGCAGCTTATTTGCAAGCACTCACTACTTTGTAAAGGGATCATAACATAAGAGCATGCTCGGTACTCCGCCTTTCATTAAATGGTCAACTTGAACCATCACTAGCTACGACACCCTTCTGAACATAGAGGATGACAAGGTTCGCGAGACGTAAATATTCAGAAACATGGAAACATGCTTGCACACAAATCCGCCATTGACATCCGACAGTTTCATTGTTCTCCGACAGGTAGCACTCGACACTCCTTTTTCGCACAGAAAGAAAGAAAATTCAGCCGACAAGGTGATCTTCAGCCCTGTAACTCTAGCCACGAGACTGAAAAATCTTACTCAATGGTCACCAGCTCCTCGCCTCAAGGACTGAACATTCTAACCATCTAGTCTAGTTGAACAGGGCAGGTAACAATTAAATCCCATCCCAAATAATTTCAGTGAAAAACCCATCCTTACCCACGATTATCCATCATTACAACCCAAGTCTTTTTCGACCACACTTTGCGTAAAACGACAATTAAAAAAAAAAAAACAAAGCCCATCAACGAGAAACTCATAAACCCCATAAAGATTCGAAACAAGTAGACACGAAATCAACCAGTATCCACATTCACACAGATCACATGAAAAACCACACCTTACCCAACTTCGAATCAAGCTCGCAACGAACTGAACTAAAATCTGATTAATAGAATACCAATTTCTAGAACATCAATATAATAGCAATAGCACGAGCAAATAACACGAAAAATCGCTTGATAATTTCAAGCCAAAAGGTTTGTGAAACGGAGACTTGCATATAACATCAATATAATTGACTAGAATGAATTAAACAAAGAGAAACTGAGTAAATCTACCACATACAAGCTTCCAAATTTCAGATCCAAGCCTCCCATGGCCGAAAATTTGGTTTTCTTAAATTTAAACCCTAAAAACTTACCTTGATGCAACAAAAGGATGCTAAAACATATATATAACAATACCCATTCAACAATTTACAACAAACATCAATCAATTTCAAGTAATTTGAAAATTTTAGAACTTTTTCACTATCAAATAAATCCCAGCGAAAATCTGCATAGATGAAGCACGTGTGACTCGAGAGGACTACTTAATATTGCTTAATCAATGCGCAACACATATATGTGGTCAGTGGACACAGGTCACATGATTTGGGTAAAACTCTATACAAGCAATTAATGCAACCAAATCTTTTTGCTGGAAGATTTCCTAGAACACAGTTATGTCGATAGTGCAGAATGATCAACTAGCTACTAAACAACACAACCGTCAATCATCTTTCTCAATCAAATAAATTCCACCGAGTTGCTTAATTTCCCTACTCCATTATAACTCAAAAGTCTAAAAGAAGGGCCAAGCCATCACATGACAAAAATAAAAGAACCCATGATGTTAGCAATGTGACAGAATTAGAACACCACAAGGAACCATCAAACAAGATCAAGCGTAAAGGAACGCAAGAACAAGAAAATCTCCCATGCGCGGAGCAATTTCTGTAATATTTACTATGGCTACCCAACATGTAGCAAATATTTCGGATACTGATGACAATATTTCACAATCCACATAACCCATAAACTAATTCTAACAGACGAGCCCCAAAACAACAAACGTGAACACGAGCAAATAACAAAACGGAAAGTGCCGATACGACTCGGGAGCAAACAAACGCTGTACGAGAATTTTCCCATAAAAAAAAAAAAAAAAAACAATCAGTTACAATGATCTCCAAACCAACCGTTGCTACCGTTGAATTGAAGAGAAAAATAAAGTTAACACTTAAAATTCTAGGACCTTTATATATATATAAACCCTAGAATTTCAAATTTAAAATTCTCAATCAATTCCCAACGAAACCATACAAATTATATATGGTTGGAAAGATCTCGACATATAGAATAAAAGCCCTAATGTTTCAAGATCAATCGAGCAAAAAATTCACATGAAAAAATAATGCCCATATTCGGCTCAAAAAAGAAAATTTCGAATTTTGTTTCTATAAAAAAAATTTGGGTTCTACAATCATATATGACTAGCTCTGATACCACATGTAGAAAATTTATTCATGTATACAACTAATCAATCAAGGAAATAACGGATCTATATATCATTGTAAAACACCGATCAATAAATACAGCAGAATTAAAACGTGCATGTTTGAGCCATTGCTTCACTTGCAGAAAAGTAGATCACTCTGATAATAGGGATCTATCGGAATGCCAAATCTTCCTCTCTATGACCTATTTCGATATAGCAGCTTTTAATAGGTATAACCTATTCTTTTATAGGCTAGAGAAGAGACCTAGCAAACCTTAATCAACAGCGTGTCAACTAGGCCCTTTCCATTACGGGCTTCAGTCAAACACAATTGCCTACACTTTGCTGCTCAACTAAGCCCGTTATTAATAGATGCCAATACCCAATTCAATCGGATCACTTTAGGATTTAACAAATATTGGAATATCCATTAACCCGATTATTTAAAATAGAAAATTAATTAATTAATGTAAGTCCATATTATCGGAAATTTCCAACATGTACCCCTTTTGTGATATGATGCGTGTAGGATTACATTCTAATTCTCTTTGCCACGCAGGGCCGAAAGACGAAACTTGAGTAGGAACATGTAGGAAGAACAGTACCTGTCGTAGTCGTGGGCCACAAGGTAGAGGTATTGAGCGTAATTGACGAGAAGGACGGCGTTGCTGGGATCCTGAGATAGGCTGGTCTGATAGGTTAGCTCCGTCCTGAAATACTCGACGTAGTAGTCACCTGGTACGACTTTCGCCGTCACCAGGGAGACGAACTTCTGCATTGTCTCGTGGTCGAGGACCTCGTCCCTCGAGGAAGCCTGCATTTGCGAGGCCTCATCGACCATCGGGTTCCACAGGGACATCTCCTCTTCCCGGATTGATTGCCCCGAGACCGACTCGGCTTCTCTCGTGGTGCCATAGATGAACTAACATTTAGTTTAACACTCCAATCCACATAGATGAACTATCAATCTTATGATGCACAAAACCATTTAATTGTTTATCGATTATATTTAGGTAAGTATCTATTCTCTACTTGTCATTGGCCAAGACTTGGGCCATTGAATGAGTGAATCAGGTTGGGTCGAAAATGGTCTGATCCAAATTGACCAATTGAATCCGTTTTGATTCATTTATTTGCAATTCAAAATTAGTGACTCTAACCCGACCCCGCGAGTTTTACTTTATAAACACTTTATAGGTGAGGCTAAAAACAAATCTCCAATTGGATAGATTTAGGTTGATTGAAATAAGATATGAGTTGGAACTTTTGTTTTGCTTGACAACATTGAAAAGCGTATCAAAATTAGATGTAGAGCTTTCATTTGTTGAGCTTATGCTTGCCCCAAAACACCTCAGAAATTGGTCGAGTTCATAATTCTAGCATTAGATTAGCGCTTCCGAAGATCTTTTTGAGGATCAAAGTGCGCGCCTAGAGTTTGGGAAGGCATTTCCTACTTAGAGTTTAATTATGTGTATATATATATATTGCATAATTGTTATGCATTATTTCAGGTTAAATTATTTGTTCTTCAAATTGTATGAAAATTCTGGTCGTAACACACATCACTTGATTTATTGAAAAAAATCAAGAGCAACAAAAGAAATAAGTTGAAAAGAAAAGGAAATTTAAACGGACTCATGGAGAGTTGCTCTTGGAGAAAAAACCGATGACCATATATACTATCATTGAAGGCTATTCTTATGACATGAACTCGTTTTCTATTATCTACTAGACGTTAACTCGCGATTTTCATGAATTTCATGAATATTTGGATTTTCTAATCGATATACATATCAAAATTTGATGGATATGAAGGTATTGACAATTAAAAATTTCATTTTTCTCTTTCTTGGAATTATAAGAGTTCTTGAAATGGACTACAACCGCTATCCAACTCACTTCCTAGTTCCTATATAGTTAGCCAATACCTCTAGGCCCGTAATGGCACTTTGATTCCTTCATTACCCAAGAGAAGTCGGAGCCTCCCTGTGTGCGCGCTCCACCCAAGCAACAATAAGAATTCCACGGCGACGACAAGACAGTGGGCCGCCACCCCTCTCCGAGGCATTGCGTTTTTCTATTCTTTCCATGGTGAATCGAGACGTGCTCACCACAACAGCGTCAATTGTACAATCAGAGTCCACCTTCGGAGTAGTGGACGATCATTGTGGACAATAGGGGAAGACTAAGCGACGGGTCGTGCACGGGCAGTGTCAACCCCGGCAAAACCCTGGAGCCAAGTTGTTTCCAGTCCTGAGCACATTATGCTGGGGCCCGGCATTGCCTGTCAGGGTAACAGGTCGTGCACGGGCAGTGTCAACCCCGGCAAAACCGTGGAGCCAAGTTGCTGTTTCCAGTCCTGAGCACGTTATGCTGGGCCCGGCATTGCCTGTCAGGGTAACGGGTCGTGTACGGGCAGTGTCAACCCCGGCAAAACCCTGGAGCCAAGTTGGTGTTTCCAATTCAATGGCCGGCTAGTTCGGTCGTCTTTGAACGCGAAAGAATATTTTTCTTCAGTAGCTTCCACGAAAAGGATCGACAATCACCAAGATAGAGAGTAGATATCAATTTCATCTTTTCCCATTTTGACAGTAGATTAAAACAGAACTTTCCTGATTACAAAAGGTTTATACTGTAGTGGTATTGAGAATCCAGGAATGGATTCCTAGTTCCATTATTGAGAAAGGCTTTTCGTGTCGACTAGATAGAGGAGAACGATGACTGAGTTGCGTATGAGGAACTTTTGCTACAGACCTCGCAGATTCTGCATATTTTCAAAGATTATATGGAGCAGATAAGTTGCGATACATCCCATAATTTGGTGGTTATTAGCACTAAATCAGGATGTAAATGGATGCCACATTCATGAGCGCAGGCAAAACAAAACAATTACGAACGACCATCACCAGTTGGATCATAGCCTACAGCAAGGTAGCTTCAACCCTCGCATGAAGGCGACCGAATATTAAGATATCGAACATCGATATTGTCGGTGCCAATTTACAGGAAGCGTTTTGATGCTGCCAAATGTGACACATCATCCAATACATTTTTTTTTTTTTTTTTTGAAAATTTCATCTTCTCATAGTCACTGCACTTGAGTCTTCACCAATGATTCCTAGCTATAAAACCAATTTAAACAGACCCGTAACCTTCAGCATGACTAGTTCTCAATTATGAACCCAAATAAGCTCATTACAATCTACTGCAATTCACATCACAAGCGTGTCGATTTCTGAGAATAATTTTAGGGAATGGAAGCACGTCAAGCCGACGGGAAGCCATACATGATAATATCTAGGGGTGATTGGTTCCCGGTTCGGTCCAGTTCCAAGGTGGAACCGGGAGAACCAGCTCCCAAAATTGGGAACCGTGGACCAGACCGTTTGGTCCTAGGATAGGGAACCGGACCGAACCATCAGTTCCAGTCCGGTCCGGTCCGGTCCAACAGAATCGACACTTTCTTTTTTCACTAAAGAATGACCATGCTCCGGACCGATCATTCCAATTCGGTTCCTAATTCCTGAGCAATCTAATAAAACTACTCACACATGTTTTCACGTGCAAAATATTCAAACTTCACTTGCGTGAATATCAATCATAGTTTATGTGTTTCACACTTAATTTTAAGCATAAAAGCCATGAACAATGTGATTAAAAATTGTGCGTGGCTTAGGTTTTATAGACAATCTCTCTTCTATGCTTTGAATGTTTAGTCGATGTGCGACTCTTTGAGGCTTGAAGTAACAACAAGAGCTTTGGTGGTCTCTTGGCCACATAAGAGGTTGTTACCTCAATTGTCATTCCAATTGCTATAAGTTTTATATATAATATTCATATATTATATGTGTTTATATATTATATGTATATAAATTATATATAAAAATATTTGGTCCGGTCCGGTCAGTCCGGTTCCCACCTTGGAACCGGAAACCGGACCAACTGGCCACCGGTTCCAAGATTAGGAACCGGGAACCAGACCGCCAACCGTGGGAACCGCCCAAAACCGGCCGGTCCGGTCCAGTCTGGTCCGGTCCCGGTTAGGGCAGTTTCCATTGCACACCCCTAATAATATCTTCGGCGATATTTCCAGCTTACTTGGACAAAATGATTCAAACTTCAGAGCAAGAATTCTTCATTTTTAAGCTGAGACAACTACATTATCGGTGACATAACTTTTTGTCGTCCTGAGCGTGACTTTTACCCCCAATACTTTTTAAGTTGTCTTTATCAGGACACACAAGTCATCAACCTCTGGTTTGTACTTGGTGACTAGTTGCTTCATATAATTTATTATCCGGCAATTTCCCGGATGACTAACGCTGAATTACGGGTCTATATGTTGCCCGTGTGCAGCACGGGCCATAAGTCATAGTCAATCATGAATCGACCTCGTGAACGCTTTTATGCCAAGTTGAAATTTTTCCATACTGTAATATAAGCCCAAAGTCATAGTGGTCTCCTACGTAACATGACTTGCTCTTTTGTTTTCTAACGCTTGACTTGTCAAGTCCACGGGTTCTCGAATTTCCTGGGGATTGAATCGTGGCCTTTGTACCCGCAAAGAAAATTCGAGGTTTTTCTTCAGTTCATTTTGCATCCTCTAATTCAGGACCTGTAGTTTACCTCTTCTGCCATGAGTCCAAGGTTTGGCAATTACTTTCGATGACGGGATTCATACCTCCAATGACAGAAAATGCGAACAAATCAATTAGCAAACATGCTCTATGCTCTAAGATTATTAATCAACAGGATTATTTTCAACAACCTTTCTATTGGAGAGACACCTCTCAATGACAGAAAGTTTCTATCTTTGAACATAAAAATAAAGGATAATTCTTAAAAACTTTCATTGAGAAAAAAGTGTCCATATGCAGTCTTCGTGGCTAGAAGTGTTCGTGATAGGAACCCAGAAAATAAAGAGTAGTAAAACCCTCAGAATCTTGAAAATTAACCGTAAAAGTTGTCTGAAACTATGAAAATGAGGGGTTTTGGGGCCGTAGACAATAGAAAAAAGGAAATATGGATAGTATGGGCTCTCTAACTACTCTCTGATCAAGATTTACAGTATTTTCATCGAAAGTTGTGCAAACCTTGTTCCAAGCTCGCCTTGCGATTTTTCACTTGTCCGGACGCCGTAGAAAATTTTTACAAATTGCATATGCATCAAATTGGATTTGAGTCGTCACGGATACTATCGTGCAAAGTTAACCTAATTTGAACTTATGGGTCTTGAAGAAAAGTAAAAGTTTTTTTGTGGACTAAATTATGGTCTTTGGATTCACCGAATTTAAACAATCATTCTCATGCCTTTAATTTTACAAAGTTGACCTAGTTTGAACCTATGGGTCTTTACAAATAGTCAAAGTTTTTTTGGGGACTAAATTGGGATCTTTGAATGAACCAAATTTAAATAATCAATCTCATGCTTTTATTGGCCTGGAGAACTTAAGAACACCATCATCTGGTCTTTCTGCTTGCTCTGTCTTAACAGATCAAGGCTGGAAGCAACTTTGCCAAACTTGAGAATGCATTTAGTATCAGCTTTTATCAGCCTTATTCTCATCATACATCAAACTCACTCCAACACTTGTATTGCCTACGCTTCCTATCCTGGAAATGAAACTGACAGGACAACATTGCTCGCCTTCAAGGGCAAGATGATTGGAGATCCTTCAGGCATCATGGGTTCTTGGAACACGTCTGTTAGTCACTGCAATTGGCCAGGAGTTTCTTGCAGTCGCCGCCACGCGGGAAGAGTTGCCATCCTCAACTTAAAGAATCAAAAGCTCGTTGGTACAATACCTCCTGACATAGGGAATCTCACTTTCTTGAGGTATATTAATCTAAATTCGAATCGGCTCCGAGGCCACATTCCAGAAGAGTTTGGGAGGTTGTTCAGATTGAAGACTCTCGTCCTCAGCTTTAATGAACTCGGAGGTGAGATACCACGAAATTTGTCGTCTTGCATAGGTATACAAAACCTCGATTTACAGAAGAATCGGCTCACTGGGAGGATACCTGACGAGCTTCAATATTTAGTTGAGAGAAAACTCACTAATTTTTGGGTCTCAGCAAACGATCTTATTGGGGAAATTCCAATTTGGTTGGGGAATGGATCTTCACTTGTATGGTTACTGTTGGGGTACAATAACCTAAGAGGTCAAATACCGGCTGAGCTTGGTAGCATCTCAAAATTAGAAGTCTTATTTTTGGCTTCTAATAATTTAGTAGGACGCATCCCTTCTTCCATATACAATCTTACATCACTTGCTTACCTTGATGTAGGGATTAACCACTTACATGGTGAAATCTCAACAGAAATTGGCAACTATTTTCCTCATCTCCGAGGACTTTACCTTCTATATAACGGATTTTCAGGGCGACTACCACATTCATTGCCTAATGCAACTGGACTTGAATTTCTTTCTCTCCATTCTAATAATTTTAGGGGAAACGTGCCTGCCAATCTTGGAAGCTTGAGGAATCTTATTTCGGTGGCTTTTTCCAGTAGCCAGTTAGAAGCAGGACCTGATGGCTTAAGTTTCATCACTGATTTAACCAACTGCACAAAACTGGAAACATTAGATCTCGGCCACAACAAATTCAAGGGAGAAATTCCTGCTTCTATTACTAATTTCACCAATACACTTCAGGTTTTAGTTCTGGGATCCAACCAGATCACAGGCAATATCCCTCCAGAAATTGAGAACCTGAATGGCTTACAGGTTCTGGCAATATACAACAACGACATCAGCGGTGAAATTCCCCAAGGCATTGGTAAGGTCCAAAATTTGACCTATCTTTTGTTATGGGGTAATAGGATTTCAGGGACAATTCCTTCCTCTCTTGGAAACACCACCCGATTACTTCATCTGGAGCTTGAGTATAACCAATTAGAAGGTGACATTCCTCCAAGCCTTGGATGGTGTCGACAATTGGAATTACTAAGACTATCAGATAACAACCTTAATGGTACAATACCCAAAGAGGTCATCAGCCTTTCTTCTCTATCCATCAATTTCGATGTTTCTCGGAATTCCTTAACGGGGCCATTACCTCTTGAAGTGGGTAACATGAGCCAAATTGCAAATCTCGACCTCTCTGACAACAAATTGACTAGAGAAATACCAAGCACCTTGTCCCAGTGTGTGATGTTAGTATTCTTGAGCTTGGAAGGCAATTTATTTGAAGGAAGTATACCGGCTTCTCTAAAGACTTTGATTGGCCTTGAGTACCTCAATCTCTCAAGAAACAGATTGTCCGGTAAGATTCCCATATATTTCGAGAATTTCACTATGCTCAAAGCCTTGAATCTGTCCTTCAACATCCTTGAAGGAGAGGTACCGCAAGCAGGGATCTTCAGAGATACGAAGCGCATATCGATAATTGGAAACAAAGGACTATGTGGGGGCATTCAAGAACTTGGACTTCCTGCATGCAAAGTTCGCCACACAAAGAAGCTAAGAAAGCTTCCAAAACTGAAAGTATCTGTTGCGTTAACTGTCTCATTTTTTATCGTGTTGACATGCTTCATTGTTGTTGTATACTGGAGGAGGAAACCTGCAACGAGACCTAGTGCAGCATTGCCAACAGATGAGCGCTTCCAAAAGGTTTCCTATGCGAAGCTTCGTCAAGCGACCAATGAGTTCTCGCCATCTAATTTGATTGGCCAAGGGAGCCATGGCTCGGTGTATAGAGGAATCCTAGATGGAAATCAATTGGTGGCAGTGAAAGTGCTCAACCTAAGACAAAAGGGGGCTTTCAAGAGCTTCTTAGCAGAATGTGAATCGTTGAGAAACATACGCCATCGAAATCTTGTCAATATCATTACTGTTTGCTCAAGCATCGATTTCACAGGTGCAGATTTCAAGGCTCTAATATACGATCTGATGCAAAATGGTAGTTTAGAACAGTGGTTGCACCCAAGCGAAAATCAAAGCGACATGCCAAAGCTCAATTTCAGCCGGAGGTTAGACATTGCCATTGATGTGGCTTCTGCCATTGAATATCTTCACCACCATTGCCAGATGAGCATCGTACATGGTGATCTAAAGCCAAGCAACGTTCTTCTCGATCATGACATGCTAGCTCGTGTGTGTGATTTTGGGCTAGCACGATTTCTTTGCAAAAGCACAAACCTAGATGCTTCTCAATGTCAAGCAAGTTCCAGTGGTTTAAAAGGAACCATTGGCTATATAGCTCCAGGTATGTTAGCTCTTTTGTTTTCTAAGCATACTTGTTCAAGCTAAGTACTAAGTACTCATCTGACATGACAAAGCTAATGTTGCTTTCTAGAATATGCCCTCGGTGGTGCTTCATCATTGCTAGGAGACGTTTACAGCTTTGGGATACTATTGCTTGAGATGTTCACAGGAATAAGACCTACGGATGTCATGTTCAAGGATGGATGGACCCTCCACAAATTCATCAAGACTACTCTACTCGAAGGCACGGTAAAGATCCTAGACCCTTCACTGCTATCTTCAGAGCATCTTGCAGCGATCGACGATAGCCAAATTGGTGATGTCGAGAAGGTAAGATTTGAGGAAGGGGTTGCTGCCATAATGAGAATCGGAGTTCTATGCTCGGAAGAAATTCCAGTTGAGCGGATGGACATGGCGAATGCTTTATCCGAGCTACGTGCGGTCAGAGAGAAGTTTCTTAGGCATAGTGTGTAAGATTAGGAGGAGGATTCAACTTCTCCTGTTGCATATTTAATTCCTTTTCAGTTTCTTCATAGTGTCTAAATGTAAACGCAGAGATGCAAGTCTACTGCTTCATGTACGTGTGAAGCAAAGAATTTGCTATCTCTATATTCTTAAGCCAAATAAACGCCTTCCTATTTCTACCATAGAAGATCTTTCTTCAGGAGATAAATAACATCTTACTGGTTATTTTCTTGAGATGAGATCGATGTATCTTCCAATGCATCATAAGTCATCCATCCCCTCAGAACGAATTTAACAATGAAATAGCTAAATGCAAGTTCATCTTTCTGGAAGCAGAGTGACTAATGTATTAGGAGTCTGTCCATCGTCATGGTTACATAGCAAAGCAAATGTAGTGAGTTGTTGACTATGGTAATTTCATGAACCTGACAAATTAGTAAGCATGTTCGTTGAATAAGTAAGCAAGACACGTTGCTGGCAAGAAACAATGGAGGACAGAGCAATTGAAGGCAAATGCTACTCTTTCTGGAGCTATTTATTCAATGTTCTTGATGAAGTCTCAAATCAACATTCCAATAGAATCATAGGAGGACCCGCCTTCCTTCACGATGTTTGTAGCTGCATCCCTCATGTCCTTCACCTTCTTCCTCATCACCACGATTCCACCGCGCATCAAGCGTCCGATGGCCCTCTCTATTTCCTCTGCTGGCACCAGATGGCCGCCAATGCCTTCTGCCTGGTAGTCCAGCCTCAGCTCCACCACTAATCCCAGTTCCTTCACCAGAGTGAAGGCGTTCAGCTGCTGCTATGCGTATATGGGCCACGTCACAATCGACGCTCCGTGCTACAAGCTCTCTAAAATGGAGTTTCAACCGTAGTGAGACACGAACCCATCAGTAGCCGTGTGCACCGGCCTGAGGCAGGAGAAAGTACATATGAATTATTATATCTTACCTCAGCTATGCTATAATTCATAAACACTTGCATACTTCGTTAGAAGCTAAGTATATCAAAAATGTCCATAACAATGTCTGAATGCTGAACTGTTTTTGCTTCTTGTGCTATCTATTGAAAAATTAAGAATACCTAAAATTGTCTTGTTTTGTAGGACAACATCAAAGATAATCTATGTAAGTGTAATTTTATAGATGTTTACTAGAAGACCGGATCAAAAGGGTGGACAGTCCGCGAGTCAGGCCGTTAATTTTTAGGCCCATTGGGTGGGCCTGGGAAAAGATTCTAGGCTCGATTAGTGGGCAAGCTGCGGCTGGGTAGGGCCTTAAGGCCCGGATTTCGCACTCGTGTAATTATTATAAAATTAATTATCATGTTTTTATTAATAATATTATCTTTAGCACTTAAATCTTAAAAACAATAATAGGACAAAATAAGCTCGAATTTATAATATAGGACACAAAAATAGTATAAAACTCATTGATGAAGCAGTAGCAAACTAATTTAACGCAAAAGGCTAAAATCATTTATCATCTATTTTTCATACTTCTTTAGTTTCAAATAAAGAAAGGCGGCCCAATGGGCAGGCCCGACCCACCCATGTTTTTCACTTCGACAGACTTATGCGCTTGCTCAAGCCCCACAATTTCGGGCCTCGCAGACCCACCCAATGAGCAAAAATTATTTAGTATTCTATACGAATTACTAGATGATCGGGCCAAATACGGGACTAAATATTCTTGTTCAAGTCCTCCTGTGATTGAATTTTTTTTTTTTTTTTTTGTATTCTATATGAATTGATCAGGTTTGAGCTGGCCAATGGAGAAGAAACAAAAAAGTCCAAAACCTATTTATTGGTACTAATTCAGTCATAAAGTTTTCAATTGGACTAATTCTGTCCTAAACATTATTACATTGGTATTGATTCAATCCATCTGGCCATATTAGGCTATAATTCGCTGATATGGATGCCAACCATCTCGCGTGCATGGTTGGTGCTAATGTCAACATTTTTTAATAATTTTTTAATTTTTTTTCTTTTTTTTCTTTCTCTTTTTCTTTTGTTGGTGGCCAGTTGCCACCCACAGGCCATGGCTGACGCCGGCGAGGGCGAGTGCCAACAAAGTCGACCTTCACCCAGGCTAGCGCAACCTAGCCTAAGTGAGGGTGAGGCCCCCCTCGCCTATGGCTGGCAAGCGCAATTCTCCCTTAGGCAAGGCCAGCTCTTGTTGGGCAAAAAGAAAGGGGAAGGGAAAAAAAATTAAAAAATGCTCACGTTAGTGACAATCATACCACATAAGATAACGGGCATCCACATAAGCAATTTTCAGCCTAAATTGATCGGATAAACTGAAATGATACCAATATGAAAAAGTTTAGATCTAAATTAGTTTAATTGAAATGTTTAAAACTAAATTGATACTAATGCAATAGATTTATGATTTTTTTGATATTTTTCCTGCCGGTCAATTATACAACCTGGTGTGCAAGAATCGGAAGAGAAATACTTGCTAGGCCCACTCAATTTGCCTTTCGGGCTGACTATGTTGGATGGGCCATGGAGCAGTTTGTCCTTTAACTAATGCTAAGGATAACCAAACCAAATCAAACGTAATTGAAATCAAAGTACCTTTAATTGACTATACTTCAAACGTACTGAAATACATGCTAGTCATTTTACTATAGAAGATGTGTCCCTTCTATTAAGTGAGATACCGAATGGGAGGTGGAAGTTTATTTAAAGTGCGTGAAACATCATAAAGTTATTCAAAAAAATTAGCTATATGAGATTATAAAACTTAATCAGTAACTCATTGTCAAAAAGTGAGAATTGGCTTACCATGCCACATCATCGATATAGCTATTACACAAAGCTCACAAATCACAAGAAAAATTTAGCACTTTAAAGCAAAGAGGTACAACATGAATGGATTAGGTACACGACACCATGATGTGAATGGGATTATTCATTCGAATTTTAACTTCAATAGTAAGGAAATCCATTGTGGCTATTAGGAAACGGCAAAGTAAACTATGGACAACTAATATGGCTTATTCAAGGGGCTCTTTAAGGCATAAAAGAGCTACTTAGAATGCTTTCCTTCTTTTTATAGGTGCCAAATAGTCGGAATCTCTAAAATCGTGCCAAAATTTTTATACGAAAAGAAAAAATAAGGGTGGTGCTATTTCCATTCCCTATGTTACTAAATCCATACATTTATCACCAAAAAAACAAAATTATCCTCAATCATTCAATTTCAATTTAAAGTGATGATCCCAAATTTATCCACTTTCCTTTTTTAAAATTTTTTTTCTATATTTATGTAATAATTAGGAGTTTTAAATGTTTATTTTTTGTTTACTTTATATTTTTCATGTATATTAAAGGTATTTTTTACTAAAATATATTACTTCCATAAAAGTTCGTTTTGTGAAAAAGAGAATTTTTCAAGACACCTAGTTCTTTTCTACGTCACTAAGCAAATTAACGAATGAATTGTCAAGTAGAGTACTGAATAAATTTAAAATGGATAACTTTTAACATATTGACTCATTAATATATTTATTCTTTTGTTGTGCATATCACCATCAAACCCCTTATTATCAATTTCGTTTTATATACATATACAAATAAAGGGATGATCTCATGAAGCAAAAAAAAAAAATTATTTAATTTTTTTTTAAATAAAATCACATTACGTTCTCCAACATAAAATTTAGAAAATAAAATTTGAATATATCAAAACAATACATAAAATAAGAATTTCTTTTGATAATGCTAGTGAGATATCATTATTTGGATTGCAAAAATTAATATCATCCACGAACTCTTCATGAAAAAAAATGCCCCATTGTACATAGTGTTTTTTAGTGTATTCCTAGGCTCTGTGTAAAAGTATCTCTCCAATATAGTAAGGAAAAAAGATAAATGCATTAATAAAGTAAATAAAGAGACTTGATATATACTTAGACTAATGAAATTAAAAAATAAAAAAAAATCCAATAAAAAAGTGAGCTTTTGAGATAAGATGGACAAAGAACATATAAATTATTATAATATCAGTGATGAATAAGAGATTTTTTTATTTTTTACCATATGAAATAATTATTTTCCTTACTATCAGTGATATAATTTTACACGAAGTAAGTAAAACATTATAGGAATATCTAAAAATGCACTTTTTCTTTAATATAATAATAAAAAAAAAAAAACATGTAAAATGCTTAACTATTGTAACTAGAACCTAAGTAGAAAAAAAGGAGCAAGGCCATTACTTGAAATTGAAATTGAAATATTGACGACAGTTTGGTCTTTTTAGTGAAATTCAATGGATTTAGTCATTTAGGGGTGGAAATAGTGCGAGCAAAAAATATAAGATAAAGTTTTAAATTTGGGTTAATACCTTGAAAAACCCCAAACTGATACACCTGTGACAAATTTACTACAAACTATTTTTTTTACCATCAAAAACCCCAAACCGGTATATCTTTGACAACTTTACCACAAACTGGTACATTTGTGACAAGTTTATACTATGTTAGTTTTCGTTAAATTTTACCGTCAAATTATTAAGTTAAATGACACGTGACATTTGATCAGTGTACCAATTTTGGATTTTACACTCCGTTTGTCACAGTTTACAATTTTTGTAATTTTTTTTGGTATTAATCAAATTTAACAGAGTATATTTGTCACAAATTTACCAGTTTTGGGTTTTTTGTGGTTGAATAAATTAGTTTTGGATAAATTTGTCATAAACATACCGGTTTAGGGTTTTTTATGATCAGTCGGGGTAAATTTGTCACAAGTGTACCAATTTTGGGTTTTTTATGGTCAAAAAAATAGTTTGGGATAAATTTGTCATAAGTGTACCAGTTTAAGGTTTTTCAATATATTAACCCTTTAAATTTTGTTATGAAAATTTAACTTTGAATAGTAAATATTATATTTTTAAAATTTGCTTATGCAAATGTTGCCACTCTATTTCAAGATCTCTCTTTCGTTTTTAAAGGTGATTAAGTCGAAAGATGATTGAGCCTATTCACAAGACTTATTTCCCTTCGCATCGTTTTCACTCGACATGGTGTCCAAACAGACGAGAGGAAATTTTGACCTCCCTTCTCTTCTTTTTCTCTCCATTTCCTTTCTATTCCTTTCCGTCCAGTTCCTTCCCGACTTAGATTACCAAACAAAGAGTAATAAGGTCTCTAGGGTTCTTTCTCAATCTATAGAAAGGAAAAGCACGGCAAATGAATGTTTTAAAATTTATTTTCTTAAAAATAATTGCTTGTACAGTTTGAAATACTTAGTTAATGATTTTTTTTATTATTGCCAACAATTTATGTTCGAACATTTTGCAAACAATAACTTTTTTTTTTATTTGTTTATTTTTGTAAGAGATGTGGGTGATCATTTTCAGAAAAATATTTTTCAAATTATTTATTTTCCATAAAACAAACGAAATCTAATTAAGAGAGCTTCAAGGAATTATTCCAATCTAGCCACTAATGCAATATCGACCAATATTTGAGGATTTTCCTTTCTTCTTTTCTGGGCGGATTAGTTTTTATACCTTTTGTAGTTTTGAATGGAATCCATTAGACAAATGACCATGAAAATAAGTTGGCTTTGTGATGTTTCTTCTTAAACATAAATCATATTATTAAGCACGCCAAGTAGGCATAATAATATGACCTTAATTGAACAGGTGGGAAAGGTTTGGAGGATTAATCTACAAGCATCATATGATACATAACCATATAGTAATTAGATATTAGATTTGGTAGTTAATTAAGCCAATTTGCAGAGAGGGGTTCAAGATAATTAGGTCATTTTATAACAGTTCTCCTTACAATTTGTTGAATCTCTAGAAGTGGGAATATCTACCTATAAATGACTACGAGTTCATTTTCTAACTATCGATAATTTCTTCACAAATTTTGTCTAGATTAGAAATAAAAATGACGCAACTGGTTTTTCTTTGAGTTTTTTTGGTCAGAAGTTTTTGTTTGAGTTCGATATTAAGTAAATAGCTTCAATCTGGCACCTTTATAGTGCAATTACTTAAGCATTAACCTAAAGTCCTAGACTAATAATAAACGAAAGCAAGAACTTCCACCGTCATAATTAAATAAGTCTTCAATGTAACTGGAACTTATTTTCCAACTAGAAAATATAGTTAATAAAATACATTAAACCAAAATCAAAGTTGAAAAAGGTGAATTGAAATTCATAAGATCACATTTAAAAACATTACAAGCGACAAGTTTTTTCATCGATATTAAAAACGCATGCGTGAAAAAGTTAAAGGGAAATTGACCAAAAAGTTTAAATTAATTATCCAGCGACCAATTCAATTCTAAACTTTTTAATTTAACCAAATTTAGTCTTAAATCATTGGAGGATTTTATAATGTATTTATCCAGCCCAATTTTGACTAGAATTTGCTGATTTTGTGGTCCAGTCAATACCTGCTATTTACTTGGCACGGCACATTGACCATTTTTCCAACTTTGTTAAAATTTTCTAAACTTTTCTTTCTATTTTTTTTTTTTCACTTGTGATCAGCCAAAGGCAAAAATTGCCGCAATGCCCTCGTTCCAATTTGGGCAAGTGTAGCCCTCACTTGTGGTCAGTCATAGGTCAAAAGGAAAAAATTGCAAAAATCATCCACATCCAAGCCGGTCATGCCATGTAGATAGTCAATGCTGATTGAATCACCACATAAATGATTTTCGACCAAAAATGATTAGATAAATTACATCAGATAATCATTAAAAGGTTAAGAACTAAATTAATCAAATTGAAAAGTATAAAATTGAACAATTGTTGTATATTAAGTTTACGACTTTTTAAAAATCTGCCAATAAAAAAGAATTTAAGGGATGCTTTTTTTTCCCACTCAAATTTCACGGGCAACACTACGCTTTTGTTTGTACGAGAGAATTTTGGTGCACCCGCGTAGTCAAACGTGCATGTAAGACGGGAAAGGCATTGCTTTTTGACAAAATAGAAATACAACAGGAAGCGGGTGAATAAAATTACATGTTATATTGATAAATTAAACATCACTTTTTTTGCCTTGATAATATATGCATATCATTTTCATGAAATTTCAAGACTCGACAACTCAATAATCGAACTTCACGGTTCAAATTTCTTCACATTCCGAACTTAAGCTCTAAATCTAAAAATTACTCCATTTGAAAAATCGCGAGGAGTAAGCATTTACCGGATGTTATGATATATATATAATTAAGTTGACTTGGCGAGACCTCAATGACAACCGCACCCAAAAACCCTTCTCTTTTCCCCCTCTCGTCTTTTTCATCTTCTCACCCTTCTTTTTCTTTTCCTCTCTTCTACGCATGCGTGTTCTCTAACTCATAAAAGATCTGAAGCGTTCCACTGTTCCTTTTTGCTTTTCTTTTGTTGACTTTTTTAACATCTTTTCTTTTTTTCTTTTCACATTTGACTTTTTGACTTTTCAAAAGAAAACTATATTTTACACGTTGAACTCAAGCTTAGCTAGCAACGGCATTCACAGAACCAAACGAAAGAAAGGCCACCGCACCGCATTTTATCATTTGCTAATTCCTATGAACAGATAACTGACGAATCAACTACTGAAGCAGCTTGCAGAAACAAGGTTCAATGACCACTAAGGATGAGTAGCAGTCTAGGGTCGACCCTGGATCGGCCCAACCCTGCCAGTCCTAGTTCGGTTTCTAAGGAGACTGGATTGGTCCTTGGTCCTGAAATTCCAGGACCAACACTGTACGGGTTGGTCCTCAGTCCTAAGAGTTTTGGGTTGGTCCAATCCTGGACCAACCCTATATATTATATTATATTCTATTATTTATAATTCTTTTATATATTCAAACCTAAGTAAAATGTCTGTTATATTATATTATATTGAGATGTTCTATCAATAGCACTAATATTAATTTCAATTTAAAATTTTTGTTGAGTATTAATTAAGTGTCGTTTGTTTTGTTTTCAGTGTTTAGAAGTTCAAGTGAATTAACAAGATGTGAAGTTATATATTCATGATTTATATTAAGTATTTTAAACTTTTTATGGTTTAATTGTATTTTACTAATGAATTTCAAGTGCATTTTGCTTTTCAATTTGTGTTAAATGGTAAAAGTTATTGAAGAGTAGAGTAGTACTGCAGTTGCTACGGTGATTTGCTAGTCAAGTGATGTGAAGCTTATTTTTTGGTTGAGTGGACTCTACATAATCAAATGTAGGAAAATGCTTTTGCATATGGTGTTATGAATATTAAAGATAAATGATTACAAGAACTTTCCATCTTCTCCCATATCTCGATGAGCGGTTAGCAGGTACGAAATTTCTATTATTGTCTCATCTTAAATTTGATAAATATGTATTGGTATTTATAGTTTAGTTGCATAATGCCGCATTGTCAATTGATGTGTAATTTGAATTTGTAGGTTTGCTTTTTTATGGAGTATAAAAAATAAGACGAAAAAAATTATCGGTCGGTCTCGGGTTAACCTTGGAATCGGACCAAACCCATTGGGTCGGTCTGGTCCTTGGTCCCAGGCTCAATAGGGTCGGTCCTCGGTCCTAAAAATTGAGGACCGACACTGTATGGGTTAGTCCTAGAGTTAGTGGATGGCCCGGACTAACCCGGACCATGCTCACCCTTAACGACCACAAGGGAGATCGAAGTCGCAGAGACACCAATACACCATAATCACGCGACAAAAGCGGATTGCTTGAATGTTCACTGGACACGGAGAAGGTGAGGACTTGGGAAGACGCTGCGGTATTGTGCAGAGAGAGTGTCCCTCTCTATTTCCGAATTTGCTTGAATGGAGCTGGTGATGAAGTTGTGAATGGTGAAGAGCAAACAATAAACGCCAGCAAGTATATTTGACGTGTTGGCCATATTCTGCTCTTCCTTTTGTGCTTTTTTATCTCACGGGAGGCATTCAACTTAGCATTGCATTTGAATTTTTTTGAAGAGAAAAATGGGAGAGAAAGACGGCACCAAAGGCGTGTCTGAAGCGAAAGAACGGAAGAAAGGGAATTAGAGAGGGGCAGTACTGTTGATACTTGGTAGGACAATACAGGCGTCGAAATATAAAAGAAGGATAAGGAAAGTGAGACCCGCAATAATAGAAAATGAGAGGGAAAAAAGAGAGGGACAGGAAATAATGCTTAAATGCGGGTCGCATAAAGGATAATATGATCAAAACATTATGATAGGGAGTGTCTAAATCAAATAAGAAATGGCAAAAGGGCAATTATTTAGAAAAATAATTTTTAGATCATTCGTTTTTTGCAAAATAATAAAGAAAATGCATTGAAATAACGTAGCTCGCTTTTTTTGGGTGCCACACAATAATTATAGGTAAATAATGACAAAGCAAAGAAATAAATAGGAGCATGTGATACTAATCGAAGTTTGCCTTGGACGTGACCCAAAGCCTTCTTCTAAATAGCTGCTAGGCAACGTTAAGTAAATTCTGACCAAAAGAAAAAAATTAAGTAAATTATGGGCGATTAATTTGGCTAATCAAGGGGCTCTTTAAGGCATTAAAAAGCTACTTGGAACGCTCCCCCCTCATTATAGACGTGCCCAATCGTCGGAATCTCTAAAGTCATGCCAAATTTTCATACGAAAGATAGAAGATTAGTTTTTTGCATTTGCTTATGAAATCTTAACTTTGAATAGAGAAACATGAGATTATAAATCAAATTTACTTGATATTTTGGCATTCCCCTTGACATAAAAAAGTTCATGAAAGTACATCTTTAAAAGACACACACACGCACGCACGCACAGATACATACATATATATATATATATATATATATATATATATATATATATATAATTTGTCCAAGTTCATTTTATTATTATCAATACTTGCTTGTCAAATTTTGTCTGGATTTTAGTAAAAGATGGTGTAAATATTTTTTTTTTTGAGTTCAATAATAAGTAAATAGCTTCAATGGGTGTGTTTATTTGAGAGAGAAATTTTCAAGAATTAGTTTTTCGAACTTTCACGCGTTTTGTTTGCTAAAAATGATTCATCAATGGAAAATCGTTTACGATCAAAGAAAATATGCATGCTTAAAGTTAAAAAAAAAAAATGAATTCTCTGATCTAAAAAGGGAAGTCATTTTCCTAAAATGAGTTCTCAAAAAGCAATTTTTCTTTATTATGAAGTTTTTCTCAAAAGAACCACACACTAACATTTTTTTTTGGTAACCCACAAAACTTGTAAGCCGACAACCGGTGAGCAAATCCTGGGGAAGCGATTGCAGGAGCCACCACCACAGTATTTCAAGTAAGAATCCCTAACGATGGCACACTAACGTTTTTATGGACTGATTACATAAGAATTAACCGAAGGTCCTAAACTAAAACGAGAGCTCCCGCCGTCATCATCATATAAGGTCTTTAATGTAACTGGAACTTTATTCTCAACTAATAAATATTATTAATAAAATACATCAAACCAAAATTAAGGCTGGAAATAGTGCAATTGAAATTCATAAGATCACATATACAAATATTTTATAAGCAACAGGTTTTGCCTTACGCATCCGTAAAAGCTAATTTTTATTGATGTAGATATTCAGATATATTTTATAGCCATTATTATTAATTTTCATAGAAAATAATAGCCAATTATACTTTCAAATAATAAATTTATCATTTATAGTCAACAAGTTTATAAATTCTTATTTGTTTCCACTTAGATATCACGAACAACAATACTCTTATATTTGCATTTAAGCACCGTTTATTTCATGGAAAATGTGACATTTTTTTAAAATATTTTCCAGTAAGTCATTTTATAAGAAAATGATAATATTCTCTAGTGTTTGGCTGAATCTTAAAAACAAACTAGAATATATTTTCTATCATTTGGATGAAAAATTTGATTTGATTTTTCTTGATTTAAATTACCAAAAATTTTGAAATTTTGAAATTTAATTTTTTTCTTTTTCCTTCTTCCTCAGCCATAGGCAAGAGAGGAGCTCAACCTCACCTTGCTAGCTGAGCTCGTCTAATCTGGAGAGGCTTAGTGAGCTCGACCTCGCCTTGCCCGAAGCCAGATCGAGTGGCGACTATACGACGGAGCGGAGAGCCTCTACGAGGCAGTCAAGGAGCTGTGGCCGCAAGGCGTGGCCAAAGAGGGCATCGGCAATCTATTTTAGGAAATGAGGAGGGAGTGCTTGAGGGCGAGAGGAGGTCTCTCTCGAGGGAGGAGATGGCGAGGTCAGCAATTGAGGTGGTGGAGCGAGCGTAGGTCCAGGCCTCACGGCCATGCTGAGTCCTCGATCAGGGACTCCCACTCTTGTGCAGAGAGGGGCTTCAAAGGCAGCTTTCTCTCGGAAATGGAGTTAGGGTTTTGTCTAAAAAAGTGGAAAAAAATTATTCAAGTGTAAGTCATTTTTCCAATTTTAAATGACTTTTTTAAGTAGACGGAAATTGTTCTCCTTTAAGTCAAAAAATGGAAAATTTGGAAGATATTTTTCACGGAACATTAAAGAACTTTATATTCATGCGTAAGGTCAAATGTGCATGCAAGACGGAGAAGGAATTGCTTTATGACTAATTAGATATATAACAGGAAGCGGGTGAATGAAATTACGTGTTACATTGATAAAGTAAGCATCACTTCTTTTCCCTAAAAAAAAATTAAAAGAAAAACATTGAGAAAGTTCTATAAAGAAATGAAATGAAGTAGCAAATCCTTTGGATGGAAAGGAAGCCTACTTGACGTGGATTAGCCGTCGTTTTCTGCTTGGCCAACTTTCTTGGGATCGAGGAACATTGCATCTGCATTCACATCCCATGTGTTGTAGCCTAAACGATCGTTCGTGCCCGTTCAATCGATTATAGCATTCACATGATGAGTTTGCTTTCTCTTTTTTGGCCTTTCCTAGAGTAGGTAAGAACTTGTATACAACAGTACCTGGGCCAACATGAACATGTGCGCCCTGTCAGCCCGCACTGTTTTACTTACCTTCATTTTTGAAAACGCCCCAAAAACCATTTTGCGCATTCACATCCATCATCCTTGTGTCTCAATTAACCCAATCAAAACCAACTTTAATTGAAAAATGCTAAATGAGTTAGCAATGAGGAGAAATTTGGGTCTTTTCAATGTGAAGTTTCACTTGAACGCTTGTAAATAGTATTTGTGATTACTTTTTGCACATTTCTATAAGACATGTCATATAATCTAACATCAATCGAGAGCGCCCACTCAACTCAAACCATTAAAATTCAAATTAGACCATCATTCCTTTCAAAGGGTTTTTTAATATCCTAGAACGAGGCAGCCAACAAAACCAATTGAACTCAACCCCTCTCAATTCGGTGCACAGAGAGAACTGGATCCTCTTCTTTTCAATTTCACTGCCTTATTAAAGGATCCGCTGTATTGACAAAAGATTTATAATTACAATAAGCCACGTTGGGTCGTGTCAGAAAAAAGAAGAAAGAAAAGAGAGGGAAAAGTAGAGCCGAGGCAAGACCTTCCATCTCCAAGCAACGTGCGTCGGCCCCGGCCCAAGTGCCGCCCCGTGCGGGCCACCGAACCGGCCCATATGCTCGCTTCGCTGCCCCCCACGTCACACGCTCCGGTCACGTGACCAAACAAAAATCCCAAAAAAATAAAAATTGAGGACCTGTCCTTTTTATCCTCTCCGTTTTTTTTTTCCCGTATATAATTCTTGCTACAAAATGAATTTCTGGGTAAAGGGTCGAAAAAGAAAAAAAGGGCCCTGTTTTTTTTTTTTTTTAAATAATGTTTTTCAAAAACTGATTTATCATGCTTCATGGGGGTCACAACCGTCGCCGGAGTGGGCTTGGTCCTCCTCCGGGGAGGAGAGAGGGAAGCACGTATCCTCGCCCCCAGTGTTCCACAGGAAGTGGGCGTAGTCGGCGGCGTAGAACGTGTTGCTCGGGTCCGCCGATATCGCCTCCAGGTACATCTCCTCCGCCGCCCACAGCTCGCTCCTCGCCCTCCACAGGAAGGTCGCGTACTTGCTGCGCGCCTCCCCGTCCGCCGGCTCCGCGGCCACCGCCTTCTTGAAGTACTCCTCGGCTCTGTTCGGATCCAACACGGCACAGCGAAATGATAAAGACGTCAGAAGGCTACACGAACGTTCCGCCAAACATTAAATTCTCCAAAACAAACGTACGAAAAACAAGTGGGAGGTCAACAACTACAGCCGAGCAGCACCCTTTCATGTCGAGCTGCAGATTTTTTCCCAGTGAGGTGCGTGCATCACGTGTGCAAGGCCCTTTTTTTTTTTTTATATTTTCTATTTGTATTTTCGCCATTTCTTTTGGGGCCACCGCAAGGGGCCGAGTCAAATTTGATCTTTCATTGCCTAGAATGGCAATCTCCACCACACACTCCCCTATCAATATCCCAGAAACGAGCAGCCCACTTGAACATGATGACTAGTTCGGACCGAACCCGCGCGAATTTCTCCAGAAACATTGAATCAAACGCCAAACCCCCGGGAAAAAAATCTCTCAGGACTAAGAAAAAAGGAACTTCAAAAAAAAGAAAAAAAGAATCTGAATTTGCGCTTGTCTGCTCATCAAGTTTCGGAATTTTGGTGAAAGTTTGTACCCCTTTTGTGATATGATGCGTGTACGATTACATCCTAATTTTCTATACCATGCACGGCCGAAAGACGAAACTTGAGCAGGAACATGTAGGAAGAACAGTACCTGTCGTAGTCGTGGGCGACGAGGTAGAGGAATTGAGCGTAATTGACGAGAAGGACGGCGTTGCTGGGATCCTGAGATAGGCTGGTCTGGTAGGTCAGCTCCGTCCTGAAATACTCGGCGTAGTAGTCGTCCGGTTCGACTTTCGCCGTCACTGGCGAGACGAACTTCTGCATTGTCTCGTGGTCGAGGGCCTCGTCCCTCGAGGAAGCCTGCATTTGCGAGGCCTCCTCGACCATCGAGTTCCACAGGGACATCTCCTCTTCCCGGATCGATTGCCCTGAGACCGACTCGGCTTCTCTCGTGGTCCCGAATGAGGATAATTGCGAAGCTCCGTTGGGGAGTATGGGACGGTAATTGTCCCGATGAAACTGTCCCTCGCCGTCCATGCCGCTGGCAATGGGGCGAACCTTCCCGCCCCCGCCATTGTTTCCACCGATAGAAGTCGTCTTCCCGCTCGACGACGAAATGGAAAATGTCTTCGCAGTCGAGGGATCGAACTTTTGCTGCGAATTGTCTTGAACTTCGACAGCAGAAGCCGTCTCCGTGGCAGCAGCGTAAGTCCCGACAGGCGGTGCAGCTGCGATCGCCACGTTGCTCCCCATCGAGTACACGGTGAAGTTCGCCAACAAGATCATCACGTACACCATCAAGGTCGGCGTGTGCGAGAAGATCTGCTGAAACAGCCACACGAAAGAGGCGTGCATCTCTCGCTGCACGCGGGCCAGGATCCCCTGCAAATCCTCGTAAAACAGAGCCTCCCTCATCTGCAGAGCGAAGCTGTGGAGCTCTCGGATGATGAAAACCATCGAGGAGAAGGCCTTCTTCACCGAGCAATACGCCGACTCTCCGGCCTCTCTGAAGCCCTCCTTCCATTGCATCTTCCTCTTGATCATCCTCAGCGAGAGCGGGAGATCTACGCTATTTGCCCTCCGCTCGATATTCGCAGGGATGATCGCGTCACCGCCTTCATAATCCGAAGAATCTCGCTCGATTCTCTCGTCTTGCCATGGATGTTCCTTATACTCAATATCGGACAATGGAAGTTGCATTTGTTCAGAGTCCAAGTTGACGCCACTGTTCATTCTCGAAGAAACCTCGTCCTCCCCACGGTCAGAGGCCCACTCCGCCACCGCCTCTGCATCTGCAGATATACTATCCACGCCGCCACTGACGTCGTCGGAGTGCTGGAACCTGAGCGCCAACTCTTGAATCATCTTCGAGAACTCCTCGTCGGAAAAAGCGTCGTCCAGGCTCGCGCTCCTGCTGCAAGCGCGCTTCACAGTGCGAGCTCTGGGCTTCGAGTAATCGGAGGATCGGAACCTGTGGAGCTTCGCCGGCGGAGCACCGAACAGGGCAGAGCGTTCCAGGCTCTGCACGTACCGGCACGAGAGAGGCCCGACGTCGCTCCGGACTCGCCGCCGCGAGGAAGGAGAAGAGATCGCGGAGGCTAGAGTCTGGGACGACGACGGCGACTGGGGAACGATTGGCTGCGACCACCGCAAACGGGTCGTCAGCACTTTCACACCCATGACTGGTCTCCCGATACTGACGCTGCAGCAAAAGCCAAGGCAAAGCCTTTTAAGCGAAAATCCAAAACTTTCCCGGAAAAAGCTTCAAATTTCTGTGTCTTTCTCTCCCACCAATTGGAAAGCTCGCAAATTTTGTTCCTCCCCAGTTCGCGCAAAACCTGAGAGAAGTCGCAGACACCAATGAAACCGAGTCAACACGAGGAGAAGAACAGAGTTAGCCACCACAAGCTAAATGAAATTCTCACTGAAACAGAGTCTCTTTTTTCTTCCCCGGAAAACACAACCAAAAAGCAGGGGAAAATCTCCACTCATTCGAGAAAAGATACCCGAGAATAAACTTCGATCAGCTAGCTAGCTAGCTGAGCTCACAAGCATGTGCGCTCGGAAAGCCGAAAGCCCGATTCAGCAGTTCCCCAGGAAAATCGGATCCCGAAAGGGGCACGCCCATTCCTTCCGGCACACGGAACGATTAAACAAAAAAAGGAAAAATTTTGCTTGAAAACCCGTCTCAACAATTACCCGAATCGATGAATCTCCCCCTCTGCCGAAGCCCGGATTCGGAAGAAGCAAGAAAAAATAGAAGCGGAGAGGGGACGAGCGGGAGAGAATTTTCCCCGGTCAAATCTCGCCGCCTTAGCGCTCCACTCTCCAGCGGGAGGACAGACGAGCCATATATACAAGAGGGCGAGCACGGGAAATTACGGCGAAAAATGCAATTTAATATATATTAAAGAGGGGAAAAAAAAAAAAACCTCGCCAGGCTAATGCCGGTTGACAGGGCATTTGTGGAAATGGCGAGGGCCGGGGTTTTTTGCAGAGCGGGCGCGTAGAGATAGACTGCATATGCAGATCCGTACCACGTGCGGGGTTTACGGGGGAGCCGGTGGCCAAGATGCGAGGAAGGCGGGGAGGGGTTGGACCCGGGCGTGGTGCTCGCTGCTCGGGGCGGGGCGCAGATTTTTCAAGTCCCACGCGGCTGTTTTCACGGGCCAGTAGGGATCCGATCTGGCCGTTGAGCGGGCGCCACGTGTGTCCACCGTCCTCGTCCTCCCCATCCCTTCTCTCTCTATCACTCACACGCCCCCCAAAAAAATCGAGTGGAAAGTCCGTGATCCCACCGACCCGTTTTAATTGCTCTTGCAAGTAAGAACGCGCTTTTCTTGAGGTAGTTTTGCGTAATAGATTGGGTTGTAGCTTCCATGTTTGGCTTCACTTTTGACTAATTGCGAATTTTGATTTGGTGAATGGATTTTCGTTATTTATCGATGAACCATAATAAGAATTTTTATACCAGCATCATTAGACGGTGGATGGCCACATAAATATCGATTCGATAATTGATTTTTGCGCATGGAGCCTGCTTATGCATTCAAAAATTAATAATTATTAATCTTGACTAAAGTCAAATTAAGAAGACATGAACCTTTCAAGACAAATCGTAAATTTATCTCTCAGCCCGTAATATGGATTATAATTAATAAATGGATTTAGAATGGAACAAGTGTTAAATAAATCTATAACTTATTTAAACCTGATCTATCTCTACGAGTCTTTCTTCACTCTATCTCGACCTCACCGGATTTTACACTTGTTCTCTTATTGCTCCATCTCAATTTGGATATAAATTTTCATGTTTAAACTATATAAGTATAATTGGGTACAAGATAGATTGGATATGAGTCACTAAACTTGTATTACATTTAAAAGAAAATGGTTAAATGAGTCAATTTGAGTTCGATTATATTTGACCTGATTCAACTCGCCTATTTGACGGTTGTAAAAAAACATTAGTTTATGTGTATTCTTCTTTTAAATGGAGTATGCATAAGATTTTTTACAACCAGAGCACGGTGCTCAGTTCTTGTCACATGGTTTCGTGGAAGAGACCGAGGGCAAAATTGGGAAACAGTAAATGAAAAAGGAAAATAAAATAAAATAAAATAAAGATTAAAAAAATGAGAATTAATTTGTATCGTCGGATGGGCTTTACGATGAAGTGACCTCCGAAAAATGCCTTTAAGATGTGAGATTTCCATTATAAAAATTAATCCAATCATTCATGTGCTTTTCTTAAATGATGTGCCACATGATTTATCTTGGCCAAAAAAAAAAGATAGGCAAATGTTCTTCTGTATTAAATAGATTAATATCCCTTAAAAGGAGTTAAAGAAGATCTGATTAATTATACAAAATATCCGAAAAGACTAGACTTAACTCAGCAGATTCTCTCTTCAAATTTTGTACTATAAAGCAGTATTCTGGAAAGAAAAAGTAGGAGTGCAGCAGAAGATAAAATGAACGAAAAGTTTATGTATATTGAAAACTGAATTATGTAAATCACAATTTAAATACAAATTTGGAAAGCATGAAAGATTGAAGAGATCATATGGCATTACTATCATGTTTTCAAATGAAGAGTTTATCACTATACGATTCAATACATTATCATTCACTTTGAATAGAGGTGTTAAAATGGGTCTTAGACCCATATATGACCCATTTAAATCATAAATGGGTCATATATAAGTCATTTGTTTTTGACAAAAAGTAGTTAAATGGATTTAACAATTAGAGACTTTGATAGATTGGTCTTAAGTGTGTCTTAAATGGGTTGAATTTAGAACCCATTTTCACCCAAAATCTCACAATCTCTCTTCTCTCTTTAACTTTACAAAAAAAAATTATTTATAAAAACTGAAATTATAATTATTTTTTTTTTTTTTTTTCTTCCTCCGATCGCCAGCATGACGATGGCCGGCGACCGGCCAGGCAAACCTCAAGCTTGCCTCTCGTCGAATCTAGTGAGACGGAGGCCTCGCCAATGCCCGACGAGGCTCAAGTCTCGCCAAATCTGGCGAGGCGGAGGCCTTGCCGATGCTCGGCGACATCGGGTGAGGCTCGAGCCTTGCCAATTCCGGCGAGTGGCAAGCTCAAGCTCGCCCGACCCCGACGAGCCTCGAGCTTGCCCAACCCCAATGAGCCTTGAGCTCACCTATGGCCAGCCACTGGTAGCCGCTAGGCCGCCGTAAAGAAAAGAAGAAAAAGACCAAAAAATAAAAAATAAAATAAAAATAAAAAATTTAAATTTTATTCTTTAAAATAATTATTTTAAAAATTATAAAAATTGTCCATTAAATTTGTATTGTATAAAACTATTTTAGCAATATCATTTTTTTAAATATATATATAGATAAGAAATAAACTTTATTAAATTTAGTTAAATGGATTGAGTATAGATCGGATCGGGTATGAGTAAAAAAATTTGCATTACAATAAATGGGTTATAAATCGATTAAATGGATTGATTTGAGTCGGACAATTTATGACCTGACATAAACCCGACCCAATCCGCCCATTTAATGGGTCTAACTTTGAATAACAAATAAGCATTTATGGGGATTTTTCCCAATGAAAATTGAGGTCAGACAAATTACTTGAATTTGCTTCTTCTACAGGCAAATCGCTTGATTTTCCCATTACCATGTACACATACTTGAATAATTATTTCACACAAAGGAATGTATTAGTGTTGGTGACGTCATTCCACATTCGGTGGTTGACAACGTGGATCCTAGGGCTAAATTTGTCATCAATATTATAAGAGCAAACGCAGCTTCTTTTTTCTTAATTTTTGTTCCAGAGACTGCTCAATTGTTAAGTTGAATTTCTCCACGAGGCATTAGGAGCGGTTCGCCCACCTTTTTTAAAAAAAGAAAAAAGAATTTTCCCCTCATTTTACCAGTCACTCTCATTATATTTTATAAAGACCAGTAGCCGCTTTTGGCTTATATTTGATTTATTTATTTCCATGAAATTTTTTTTTGTGTTGGAAAGTGGACAAAATCTCGAGAGAGAGATTTTTAAAAAAATCTCTTAGTTGGAGAGCGAAGGGGTAAGGAGCCGACGGTCCAGAACGAAGGAGGGAAAAAAGCTCGGGAATGCGAAAGCTGTCAGCCAACTTGCGCGAACGAGATTCCATCAAGGAGATGATAGGGCTAGTGCGACGGAGGCAGCGACGGCGACAGGCGATCGGACGGCCGGCAGGCAGGCGTCGCTGAGCGGAAGATCTTTTCTACGGCTGGAATTCGATCGGTTTCGATCTTTGGATGCGCGCGAGTCGCTTTCGTCCCCGTCGCTGGTTACATCTTATCGGTACAAAAGTGCGAGTCGCTGTCATGCGATTTAACCTCGATTTTTTTTTTTTTGTTTACTCCGTACCAGCCGAAGACAGAAGAGCAACGGAAGAGCAATCAAATGTAAAAAATGAGCAGATAAAAGGCATAAAATGCTCTGTTCACCGCTAGGAAGAAAAAGAAAAGAGAAACTATTGTCCGGACCCAAGTTCATGAATCGGGTGCAATCAAAGTAGCTGGAATTTTATAATGTCCACATCGAATTTCAATTTTTCCACTGAGAGAAAATGAATTTTTTATTAGTATTATTTCACCTCCTAAGATTTTCCTTTGGGTGGTTGGATGAATTATGGCTGTCTCTCAAGATTGCGATGTTTTGCAATGTAGAAATCTAATATATTGGGATCCAATCAAATTCAATTTGCAAACTTTCCAATAGCCAAGTTGATGTTACTCATTCAATGTGTCCCGTCCAACTAGTCAAATGCTTTTGGCCATATGTAACATTATTGCGTAGCAGTTCAAAATTCATATTGGTCAAGAGTATGTTTACACAAGAATCATTGAGTCTCCCAATCTAAGTTAAGACAACACACTACAACCAAACAAAAAAGGACATGTTATTCCTTGAAAACCTTCTAGTCTTGACATGATCGGTTTGCTTTCTCCTTTTTCTATTCCCTTTATTTAGGGTTACATAGTTCATCGATTTGATTGGCATTGGCATGGCATTTCTTGACAATATATATATATATATATATATATTCACATTCTAGTTGAACAAACCAACATATAGAGAAAGAGTTGGTGGTTTAGTTCCTTTGGAGAGTAGACGGAACAGCAAAATTCAGAGTCCTGATCAAACATTTTGTAACTGATCAAGAATTGGTGACAGCTCTATCCCTTTTGGTTTTTTATCCAAAGCAATCTTTAAATCAATAACTTTAGAATGACACTTTTAAACTAGCTCAATGTTACATAGATGCTAACAAGAAGATGCGATTATATAGAATAGAAAAGATACTCGCTTGCACAGTGTATATCAGTTAAACTCCAAAATTGATGTGTATGATTAACTTATGTTTTATCCAATTTACAGTCTGTTTAGCTTAATGAAGGGCAAAACATGCTGCTAAGCAGAGATGCCCAAACCTTGCAATTTTCATGAACTGGACAATCATAGTAACTAGCAAAGTCTAATATGCGGGCGTCGAATCACGTTCATGACAGAAAATCACGCCGAATTGCAATCTTTTTTCGCAAAAGGGAGTGCGGTTCCGGAGTCAAATTTAAAGATAGAAGTGAAGTTGTAGATAGAGGCAATGCGACTCCAGAGTCAAAATTATAGATAAACTTGAAGTGACAATTCCATAGAGATCTCCAATAGAGAAGGACGACAATCAATCTACCCAACCATTGTTCTCATCATCGTAAGTTACGACAAAAGGAAAAGAATGGAGAAACTTTGAGAAGGGTGGATGGCCGTGTAACAGAGCGCACATGTAGCCATCGATCCACAGGAATCGCCACTCCCATCAGTTCACAATCTTCACGATCGATAAAAGGCGGCACCAATAAATTCTCATTGAATTGGCAGTGCACCGCAGGAAAAAATTTATCCAAAAAATTCTACACCTTTTATACTTTTATAGATTTAATCATACATTTTTCAATTTTATCAATTTTGTCTTAAATATTTTCACATTTTGCTAACGGAGTTTATCTAATTAATTTTGATTGAAATTCACTCATGTAGATGCCGATCATTCTACATGACACAATCGGTACAATTTTTCATAATATGTTAGTATTTTTTTTTTAAATTCTGATTTTTCCTTTCTTTTTCCTATTGCTGCTAGGTGAGGCCAACCCTTGCTAAGTCTCACTTGGGTGAGGGGGAGCCTCACCAAGTTGAGCCTCACCAAGCCATGCCTCGCCTGTGGTAGGCAAGGGTGACCCCTACCTAGGCGAGGCCGATTGGCCTAGCCACCAGAAAAGGAATAAAAAAGAAAAAAGTTAAAAAGTAAAAATATGCAAAATTATAAAGTATTAAAATGCTATTAAAAATTGTTTATGTCAGTGTCAACCTTTTTAACTGCTACTACTTGCATATACGTCAGTAATTTCTGATCAAATTAGTTAGATAGACTCTATTGGCAACAGATGAAACTATTTGGATTGAATTGGCAAATTGAAAAATTTATGACTGAATTGACAAAAACGTAATAAATTTAGGATTTTTTGGACAATTTTCCTTATGTCGTATTACTATTAATTTTTTGAGAGCACCTCGAATGGTTATGGAAATTGTAATCATCTATCAAGATATCAGATGCTCTCACTGATAAAAAGATATCTCAACATGCAGACTTCTTGACTAGAGGTGATTGTTGGGTAGGCCACACCCAGGCTCAAAGAGTAAGCCTAGTATGTTGTCCAACCTTGCTAATCACATAAAATTGATGTAGGAACTTTCGAACCGAGCAAGCCTGAGCCATAAATGGGCAAGGTTGGGCTTTATCGTCTGAGAACATCGTCTAAATCCCTTTGTTTGTGTCTCAAGCCGAGTGAGCCATCAACAATTGATCACCTCTATTCACGACAATGAGTGAGAAGGATGCCTTCACAACTCAAGAGTGCCACGGCTTCTTGATTTCACCAAACCAGGTTCCTCCAATGACATGTTGCATATCAATCCAATTGCCTAGAGTATCAATTGGTTTTCCTTTCTCTTTCTCTCCCTCTCTAAGTCTCGACCTTTCTTCGTCTCTTCAACTTTTAGAAGGGGCGGATTTGACCTAGATCACTCCATTCCCTCCCTAGTTGCTTTCTACGTTGGTGCTAGCCATCTTACATGGCACCGTCGGCGTTCATATCAGTAACTTCCGACCAAAATTAGCTAAATGAACTCAATTGACAACAAGTGAAAATGTTTTACGATTGAATTGACAAAATTGAAAGATTTCAAACTGAATTGGCAAAAATACAATAGGTCTAGAACTTTTTGGATAGTTTTCACTGCATCGCATTACTATTAATTTTTTGAGGCCACACTGAATAGTTATGGAAATTGTAATCATCTATTAAGATATCAAACACTTTCAACGATAAAAAAGGTATCTTAACATGCAAACTTCTCGACTAGAGTGATAATTGAGGCCACCCTCAATGATTGGGCCTGATATATTGTCCAACCTAGCCAATCACATAAAATTGATCGAGGAACTTTCAAACCGGGCCGGCCCAAGCCAAAATTGGGCGGGGCCGGGATTTATTATGCAAGAACATCATTTAAATCTGTTTATTTGCTTGTCGAGTTGAGTGAGCTATCAGCCATTGATCACCTCTATTTGCGACAATGAGTGAGAGGGATGCCTTCACAATTCAAGAGTGCCAAGGCTCCTTGATTTTACCAAACCACGCTCCTCCAACGATATGTTGCATGTCAATTCAATTGCCTAGAGTATTAATCAGTTTCTCTTTCTCTCCCTCTCCAAGTTTCAACCTTTTTTTGTCTCTTCAACTTCTGGAGAGAGGGAACCACTGGGGTTTTGCCCTAGTGGCCACTCTTCCAATATGGAAGGGAGAGGTGGAGGGGGTTCAAATTCTCACATTCTCGGGGAGTTGGGGTAGGGACGAATTAGTTTCGAGTATGAGTTTCAACTCCCACGCCTTGCAAGAAGGCATGGCAAAAATTTGAGACTGAGAGTTAGAATAGGAGTAGAGTAAGACTCACAAAAAAAAAAAAAAAAAAAATCTAGAGAGAAGGGATTTGACCTAAATCTCTCCCTCCCTTCCTAGTTGCTTTCTCCTTTATTTCCTCTTGAAAATTTTCTTACTCTTTTGATTTAGTTATAGATCTCGGAGTTCCAATTCTTGATCTCAATTCATTCACGTGTAGTCAAATGCATGATTAGACTTGTGTGCCGGAATTTGCTCTTTTGGGGCCTCTTGATGATGTGGGAAGCCAATGAGAGAGGCCGTTTCCTATTTAATGTACCTTCCAGGAGTTTATTTTTCTTCTTATTTACTTCTTATTAATCTTGGAGATTTTTTTGATTGCATGAATAATATTAACCAGAAAAAAGAGGGATATAGTAAAAAAAAATAAAATGAAAGTGTAATCACCTTATTTGACGAGGGTGGGACTAATCGCCGTAGTTAAATAGCATATATAAGGAGCGGCTCCTAATATATCTCTATGATAGTAAAAGAGGCATTAGTGAATTGAATTGAACATCGAACATGAGAAGAGTGTTCTTGAGATATATATGTGAAGATTATAGGAAGCACCTTTTTAATGTTTTGGTAATTTAGCATTGAAATTCTAATATCAAGCATGCTAAGGTGAGAGCATTATTAGGATGGATGACCTCCATAGAAAAAACTATGATACTAGATATGATTAAGAATGTCATGTACATTTTAATTTAAGTTCAGAAATAATATTGAATATTTCGTTGAACATGTACAAAAAAATCCATAAATTATATTGAATAAATTGAAAGTCCATGGACTATATTACATATTACGTCAAAATTCAATGATTATTTGTGTCATTTTTTCTTAACTTTATAATGAATGGAAATTCTTTTGACCAAAAAATTGTTCTCACTAACTCCTTGAAGGTAAGGCAAAATGTCACATGCAATGAATGCATTTTTAGAAAACACGTTTGCTCGATTGCTGCTAGAGGTGGAGATTCCTTACTTTATTGGGAATTTTATTGAATAATACGGACGTTTCTAACAGAAAAAGTTTGGTCAACGCCTCGGGCGAGGGGTCTGGACCGAATATATCTAAAAGTAGAAGTATGTTTTGTAAGTTTCATAATGTCTATGGGATATTCTTGTAGATATTCACTTTGCGATGTTCCATCGACCCTCAGCAGTCAAAAAGGCCATTGTCGAGACTCGTCCATGATATGGATTAGTTGAATGAAACAATGGAATCCGTGCAGGTTCGGACAAGCATGTGTGGACCGGCTCCTCGTTTGCCTGGACTCGCTTGGTACGTGCCTCAGGCCGTATCCATCCCACCGGCCATAGCGGGCCACTCGAGCTCATCATCAGGTCTAATAATCGCACCAGTAACGTAGCATCATCGCGTCTTGTCACCGAAAGATTCTAATGATAAGAGAGCAATTTGAAAGTGGACGAGCGGATACTATCGCCTCTCCTCTCCCTTGTCGAAGGCAAAGAATCGGGGGAAGAGGAATGGAGGGTTGTCATTTGATTGTTGTCAAATGGCACTCGCGACACGGGCGCGCGATGCGCGAGGGGGGGTTGGAGTTTATCCCGAAAAAGGGGGGAAAACGATGACGATTCACATGGAGCTCAAGACCCGGACAGGGACAAGGGGACGCCGATGCCACGCCAATCGCCTTATCTCCTCATCACGTATGGAGGAGCCCCCTTAGCTACAACGAGCACACACTCTTTCTTGACAGTTCCGTCTCTCTCGTCCTCTCGTCGTCTTTCGTTTTGCTCCCGTGCTCTCTGCTCCGCCCATAATAATGACCGAATAAGCCCTAGGAGCGATTGCTTACGATTGATTGCGCACTTAAACCACCTCAATATGGTCTTGGTTCTTGGAGATGTGTCGTGTGTGATTCCTCCACTCCCTCTCTTTGCACTCGATCGTGGGGTTTCGCTTCTTCATATACCTTAATGGGTTTTCATCCAATTCCTTTATCATCGTGACTTTCGTCCTTCTATTGAGCTTAGTAGGAGAGGGCACATTGAGACACAAAATCCATATTAGTTGGTTTTGCGCCTTTCTCAACCTAAAAATTAGTTTAAAGGGTGAAAATTTCCCTCACATTTATAGATTATCACTGGCTCCTTATACAATCAATATAGGATGACCCCAACAGTGCGTGCAAGTTTTCAACAATCAAGACGTTTTAGGATGAAAACTCAACTTTACTTGTATAGAAATTTTAATCATTTTTATTATATGCATGTATATAGGTTCCGCCATTCATTAATTTAGCATTTCAATTGGTTGGTTAGCACATCCAAGCTTCTATATATTCAATCTCTATTCAATTGTGCATTGACTTCGGCACTTTGCCCCGTCCCCCCACTCTGCACTTGTTCTTAGGATTTCATCAACCTTGTCCATGTTTAAGCCTTAAGGATGAAATTTTAGGCTCTGTTTGTTAACGTTTTTTATTTTTGTTTATGAACAAAAAAAGAACAAAAACGTGTTTGTTTGCGTTTTTGTCCAAATTTATTTTTTTTTTGTTCCTGTGAACACATTTGAACTAAAACAAAAAAAAAAAAAAAAACGTGTTTCTTATCTTTTGAACAATTTTTAAGAACAAATTTTCTTGCTCCTCTCTTTTTCTTCTCTTTTTTTTTTTCTTCTTTTCTTTTGCATTTTTCTTTGGCCGGTCACCGGCCTCGGCCATGGCCGACGACCGGCCGTTGAGGGCTGGCGACGCTGTTGAAGGGCCAATGACCTCACCGGAGCATCGTCGGCCGGCAAGGGGCGGCGAGGCCGTCGGCCCGCCGACGGCCGCCGCTGCCATGGCCGAGGCCGGCGACCGACCAAATTTAAAAGAAATAAAGAAATTAAAAATTAAAAAATTAAAAAATTAAAAGAAACAAAAAAGAACACAAATTTACCAAACGTATTTTTGTTCATTTTTTATTCTCGGAATAAGTTTACTAAACACCTTCTTCTGTTCAAAAATTGTTCCTCGGAGTAGAAATAATTTTTTCTATTTCTGTTCCTTGGAATAATTTTTTAACAGAAACGTTACCAAACGCGCCCTTACTGACTAGAACCACATGATTTTGGTTTCTTTGCATCTCACTTAGTTTAGGACCTTTTCAGTACATTCAACCATACATCGGCTGCTTTGCACCTTGCTTAGTATTCCGTGGATCCGCATGCGATGTTTGTCGGTGGGTCAATGCCGAAAGAAGGTTATGATTGATTGGAAATTATGATCAAGGCTGGTTTACCTTGTAGTCCATTTGATCGATCATCTCCTCTAAGGTTTACTTCACTTGGTGCGTGGAGAATGCAAAGGTGGCTTCGCCTTCAATCCTCCATCGCTTTGCTTGTGATCGCGGAAGGACGGGGGGTGTTTTGGTAATTTGGCGTCCCAAAAATATCTAAAGTCGCTCTGGCTCGTTTTCCATGCACGTGCAAATGGTCACTTTCAACGGGGTTGGGGGCCATTGTATTGAATTTATGGGTAGTGACTTTTCGATTTTTAATTTATTTACGTCCACACAAAATGAATCGGAAGATAATTTTTCTTTCCTTTCTTATACTTCTTTCTTTAAAAAAAAAAATTCACAAAAAATGTTTTTTGGTTTGGATGATGATTTTTTTTTATACATCATATCCTAATTCTCATCTCTCTCTTTAAATTTTTATTATTTTTTTCACGGAATATAAAAATTGAGTTGCATACTTAAAATGAAACGTTCTCATCTTATCCGATTCCTTTTCCACGAAACTGTTTGTGCAATGACTAATTGGATGACAATTGAATGGCATGGAATTTCTTGCATTACTACCAACAATCTTCCAAAGTATTGAGTTGCGCGAATGCCATGGTTATCTTAAATGGTTGACTATGGAGGAGGTCAAAGTACGAGTCAGTCAGCCCCTGACCGTATCCCATGCGTGATCTTCATCAATGTAGGGTTTCCTTTTCATCCCTTTTTGGCATTTCATGAAAGGATTGATTCTCGCTTTTACAGACCGCGTTTCTACATATTTCTCATCTAGTATTGTCGATACAAGCAGCTACGCACTTGCTAAAGTCAAAATTGTCCACATTGACTGTGATATGTGCAAGATGTGTGGAAAAAAGCCATGCAAGTCTTATTTAGTTAAGCTATTTACTAATTGTTATTATCAAGTGGTTGGTGTGCACCTAATTCAAGCGGCAATCAGGCTATGTGGATCCTATGTAAGTCCCACTAAATTCAACGAATTACGTGGATTGGGCTCACACGAGACGGGTGTACACAATATCGAGATGTTATCGGGAAGATGAACAATATTTGGGATTCAAACACATTTTTTTCCCCCAAAAATGGTGATGCGAGCCTATCTTGTTGGGGCCAAACGGATGAAAGAAAACCACAATAGGGCCAATTACTTGTTCTTCAAGATTTTAAGTCTCATATCAGGTAGAGAAAGGTCAGAAAGCCAGGAAACCTTTGTTTAGCCCAAAGCCTTTTGGGCCTAAAACTGAAAACTTGGAGGGGCCCAAATGAGAACCACCCTAAAATTCGAAGCGTCGGTAAGTTCGTGTAAGGAGCTCTTCTCCTTCAATTATGCTAAAAGAATCACCCTCTTTGCATACATTCGGATTACTTGCAGCTCGATATACAAGTGGATCAGGCAACCTTCACCAGGATATATGCTTTGATGGAACAACAGAAAACTGGGACCGTGCGACCCAAGTAGAATGACAACATGGGTGTCGACCCTTGAACATGTCTCGTTTATCCTCCCCACTTGCTTCTTGAAAGTTGAGAGGCTCATTGCGGATTTCGTGAGGATGAAAGGGTTTTGATTTGATAGAGCCCAAAAATCAGAAGCCGACGGTAAGGGCTGCCTGGTTGCAACCACAACCTTGCACGACGTAACGCGTTCAGAATGATTTTGAAATCTTTTCTACCAGGTAACCTAGCATCCTTAGTGAATAAATCTGGGCACGTGAAAGAAGTTTGGGAATTTACTAAACAAGCGAGACCGTTTAGAGGGAAGTTCCATAGTCACTACTCACTATCAATCCAAAGGTCAAACAAAGCCATGATCGACCGGAGTTAAGTTTAATGGATTAAGAAAAACGAGTTTATATATGAATCGGATGCACGACGGGAGTTCATCTCATGTGGTTCGGTATCCGAGCGGAAATCTCTTCCTCAAATTTGTCTACGTGATACCCATCATGTGCATTTTCTTTTGCCAATGGGACATTGAGATACTTGTGCAGCACTTGTTTCTAGAGAAAATTATACAATAAATCATAAATCTATTGCATATCCAATCCCAAACATTTTAATTTTTTCAATTAAATCATAATTTTTTTAACAATTTGTCAATTAAGTCCATCCAACAAATTTTAACTGGATTTGCCGACATGGACACCGGTAGTATTACATAGGACAACTAATGTGACACAAATGATTTTTTAATTTAAAAAAAAATGGAAATTTGGAATTTTGTACTTTCTTTCTTTCTTTTTTTTTTTTTTTTCCTATCAAGTCCGCCAACCCTTGTTGACCAAGCCTAGCCTGCGATCGATGAGGGTTGGTCAGTGACTTTCGCTATGCTTGGAAGAAAAAAAGGAAAAGGAAGAAAAGAAAAAAAAAATATTGTCCACGTTAGCATTAAAACTATATAGGACAAGCAGTGTTTGTATAATTGATTTATGGCTAAAATTGACCGGTGGACTCAATTGACAAATTATCAAAATGTTTAAGAATTGGCAAAATTGAAAAGTTTATAATTGAATTAACAAAAGTATAATAGGTTGAGGAATTTTTGGACAATTTTCTGCTCATTTCTCGTGCCATTTACGTACATGTTCCCATGGACCAAGCCGAGTTGTTTAGGAACTGATGTCCACAACTACACAAGACCAATGTCACATATCCACATAGTTCAAGTCAGGCCGATCATGCACAATGCGTCGTTCTTTTTCTTGTCTCCTTTCATTGAGCTTGCGCCTTTCGAAATCTGTCTTTTGAAAGTCACATATGCAAATTTTTTACTCATAAGTTGAATTTTATTTACTCAAATAATTGTCCGAAAGAATGCCTTTGTTTTTATAAATTAGGTGAATGGCAAATACATGTCTAGTAAAGATTTCTCCTAGTTTTCAGGCGCAATTAGATAAAAGATGTTGAGAGTTCTTGCAATAAGAATCGCATGTCTTTTCATTTTTGTGGTTTAACAAAATCTAGACATTTCGATATATACTTTAAATGTTTGCCCCATAAACAGCATTTGTTAGTATGATATGCATGTGTTAGAGCACTTTTGTCAGGAAAAGTGCCAAAAAAGTCATAAACCTTTGGGCTTTGTGCCGATTTGGTCCTAAACCTTTTTTTGATGTCGATTTAGTCCTAAACATTTTTACGTTGTGCCAATTCAGTCCTTTCCGGCCAATTTTAGCCGGATTTTGCTGACGGACGCTTGCCGGGCCGACGTGGCTGATCGGCGCGACGTGTATAATTTTTAATAATATTTTAATATTTTTGAATTTTTTTCTTTTTATTTTTATTTTTTTTCTCTTTTTATTTTTATTCTTTTCTTTATTCTTTTTCTTTATTTCTTTTTTCTGCTCATCTTCTTCCTCCAGCCCGGTCGCCGGAGCTCGGCAACCGGCCGAGGCGACGGCCGGCGAGATCGAGACCTCGCCGGCCACCTAGCCAGTGGCCGCGAGGGCGGCCTCATGCCAGGCGGGTGAGGCTCGCCCTTGCCATATCCGGCGCAAGGAGGAGCTGGTGGGGCTTGCTCTCGCCGGCCGTGGGCGAGGCTCGAGCCTCGCCAGATCCGGCGAGGGCGAGCCTCGTCGCCCAGGCCTCGAGGGCGGCCTCGCGCCGGACGGGCGAGGCTCGCCCTCACCTGATCTGGCGAGGGTCGAGCCTCGCCCACGACCGGTGAGGGCGGCGGATCGCGAGGCTCAACCCTCGCCAGATCCTGCGAGGGCGAGGCTCGCCCGCCCGGTGCGAGGCCGCCCTCGAGACCTGGGTGGCGAGGCTCGCCCTCGCCGGATCTGGCAAGGCTCGAGCCTCGCCCACGGCCGGCGAGGGCGAGCCCCGCCAGATCCAGTGCCCTCGCCGGCCGTGGGCGAGGCTTGACCTCGCCAGATCCGGCGCGAGGAGGAGCTTGCGGGGCTCGCCCTCGCCGCCATCGCGAGGTGGCCGGCGAGGTCGACCTCACCGGCCGTCGCCTCGGTCGGTCGGCGCCGAGCTCCGGCGACCGGGCGGAGGAAGAAGATGAGCAGAAAAAAAAAGAAAAAGAAAAGAATAAAAATTAAAAGAGAAAATAATTTTAAAAAATAAAAAATATTATTAAAAATTGTACACGCGCGCGCCGATCAAGCCACGCCCGCCCGCCGGCCGTCCAAATAAGCAAAATCCGGTCAAAATTGGCCGGAAATGACTGAATTGGTGGCGTAAAAATATTTAGGACTAAATCGGCACAAAAAAGGTTTAGGACCAAATCATGACAAAGCCAAAAGGTTTAGACTTTTTTGGACTTTTCCCCACTTTTGTCCTTATCCAAATATTCTTTGTTTGGACAATGTTCTTTTCACCTTTTTTTTTTTAATGGAATATTTGTATATTTTGTTGTTAATTCATATGATTAAGGACCACACATGGAGAGATTCACGTATCGAAGATTGTAAAATTTTGTAAGATAACTACCAACTATTCTAAAAATTTAAAAGAAAATGTGGTTTAACATTCAAATGCAGAAACATGAAGACTATCGACTAGAATTTGCACAACTTAGTTGAAATCCTTTTATCCAACGTTTGACCCTCTTTCCTTTTGTCACGGCAATGAGAAAATCAAATATTCATATGACATTAGCATATCCGCATTCCTACCCTGTCGTGGGCTAAATGGCGGCAAAGTTGTGGTACCCAATCGGACGGTTTATAACAATTTTTCCGTGTTAAAGGCTAAAGCTTGCGGCATTGTAGAAAGGAAAAATTGGGTGGAGAAGAGGCCAAGTTCAAAGCAATGAGCAAATTTTCAAATGATTTACATTCGAAACATTCCCTGACTGTGGAAATTAAGTTATGCTTGTGTCAAATATAAAGAAGCAGACGGAAAAATAAACATAGGGAGTTTTAGTAATTTTATAGTCATTATTCTGCTTAAATAAATCTAGAAAGCGCTATTAACAATGCTGTTGTAGTCATTATTCTGCCTAAACAAATCGAGCACTGTTATTATGTCTGGTTTAGTTCCTACATTAGATAAATCTCGTGTCAATGTGACATCCGAATTTTCGCTCGATAAAATAATGAGCCTCGAAAACTTAGCGGTTCACGCTACGCTCGTCATTGAACTATGTGATTCGCATCATCATCATGTCATCACTGAGCAACATCATTTCCACCTCATTCGATGGTGCATCTACATCACTGAGCCACCGCCACAACCTCATCATCAACACTTCAATGTTGATTTCCATCGTAAGACGTCACCCCGCTTTCAAATCGACATAACCTTCGGCAGTCGCAAGAATCGCTCGACGATCGGCTCAGACGACCAGCTCCATCTCAGCGTCGCACGTCCATCAAGCCAGCAGCGAGCAACAACAGTCCCAGCGCATGGGAGGTGTGTTGGCCAGAGCAGCCAAACGTGTCGTCTCTTCCCTTTACCGTTTCTTAAGCTGCATGAGTCAACAACAGCATCCCTTCCCTTTTTCTAAAATGCCTGATTGGTCTGCCTCAGAATATGTACAAAGTGAGGCTACCCGCTGTTTGGCTGACTGAATAAGAACTGAATCCAACGAAGAAGGCTTCGCTAATGGCGGTAGTCCAACCCCTAGACCAACGGGCTGCCCACTAGAAGAAGGACCTTCTTTTCTTACCTTATTTTGAGTATTACCCAATGCTATTAGCATACCCTGATCCTTTTCTCTATATCTAGGAGAGGACCTTATAACATCAAAACTGCCAGAAATACCCAACCCCTGTTTCCACATCATGTTCAAAACATATGGGGGAAATTCAGGATCTTCCAATGGTGATTTTATTGGTCTATTAACAGGTTTTAATCTTAGATTAGGTATGCTACTGGCCCTCATAGGGGTTCTAGGAATGGGTGAAGGGGATCTCAGAACGGTGGTAGGGGTAAATAATGTCTTTAAGCCTAAGGATTCATAAGATCGAAGGAAACTGGGAGATGGATATAGATAAAAAGAAGGGCACCGTTGATCTCCCTTAATTCTATATACTACTTCGCTTATGGAGAACGTATTGATTAGCAATAGCTTTCATATCGTGAATGACTTTCATGAGAAATTGAAACTATTGAGAACTCGTTATAGGCAGTCTTTGTGAAGCACACTATCCAATTAGCCCTACCATTCTCACTCGACAGTAAGACTAATTATAAGTAGAAGTCATCCTTCAAGTGAGACTGGGCAGCGGTGTATTCATTCCCCCGTTAGTGTGTTGCTTACGCAGTTATTAAACATGAGAGTGAACCGGGCGTTGTTTCTTTCCAGGAAAGATTTATAACTCCGAATAGGCCTTCAGATTTTATTTTTTTCCCTAAAGATTGCCAAAGTATGCTTGGGGGTATATTTCGAGTCTCTCAATGAATAATGATCGAATGAGATACGAATTATGTAGTTCTGATTTTTTTGGTAAAATAAAAGAAGATAGGATTCCCGATTATTCGAACTTCATCGACACATGAATCTCACCACTGGAAATGGAATTTCTTTCTCATAGACATCAACTATTCATTTGAAAACTAATGGCATCCTCCTCCTCAATAGGAACTTCACTTCGACTTGCCTCCTGGTCAAGCAGTTGTTCCCTCCCTCCGTCACATAAAGACTCGCGTACTCCCTCCCCACTGTTGCATTTAGCCTCGAGCAACACCTCATCTAACTGCGTCGAATGATGCAGCAGAGTCAACTTTGAAGACCGCTTAAGAGAGGACGACACTGCTTCAAAATAATCGGAGGACGAAGAACAAAAGAGCCAAAGATATAGAAGGAAAAGCTGTCATTTCTCCCCCATCGCATGACCCACATATCCACCCATCCTCTGCACGTCTACCACACAACAGACACCGTTTCTCTCCAGCCTTCAACCACAGATAACAGAGGAGGTGCAACCGTTCAAGTCAGCCATTTGCCAGGTCGCAACCACTATTCATGAGAACTCGAGGCAAGTAGATATCCTTCGTTCTATCCTATATCGATCATTTGTTGTGTGGCGAGAAGAGTTTCCTCAAAAATCCTTTGAATCTAGTGATTCCAGAGATGCTAACACCTGATCGCAAGTTTCAGACAAAGTTATATAGTTAGAAAGATTAATACTTAAGTTGGGTTTGTATATGGTTATAGGAAGGTTATATGTTGAATAGGCATACATACTTGGACTGAAAGTACTGAAGGCTGGGCCAAAAATAGGAAAATATTGTCAGGACAGGTTCGGTTTAGTCTGACCTTCAATTTTGCTAATTTCGTACTAACTTGTGTGAGGTGAATTTCATTGGGCATTCTTCACAAAATTCATCACTTATTGGTGGTTCTATGACATACTTTAATTTCATAACTTTTGGACTTTGTACGATAAAAACATATTTGAAAAACTAGTGAGTTTGAAATCTGTCTTTAAGATTATTGAACCGACCCCTCCTTCTTTTCATTTTCCGCAAATTTTTCGGTCAAGAATTCTAATATGTGTCATTCATGACAGTTGTAGAGTACATCATAAACTACAACATAGTAAATTTTTAGAATTTTCAAAGTTGTTTGCTTGGCAAAACCCTATTCTGTTAGTCTGTCATGTATCAAGATGCCCTATGATTCCAGTCAATTTTCAAAAAATGGTGTAGGGTTGTATAGACCAAATTAGGCCTCAGTTGGATCTCTTATGTAATGACGCCCATTTACCGGGCCTCTCATCTTCGAGTACTTAATGAAATGTTTCCATTTATGACCAAAATAAATAAATAAATTAGGCCTCAGTTCCTCAAGGAAAACGTCTCTTTAGATCTTGTGTATCTTATATTAAAGTTTCATAATTTTTTTAACTCGTTTACTTAGACAATAGTTGTCATTTTTAGAGGCGCACAAAACGCCTTATAAGGCTAGTTTAAGGTCTAAGATATAAAATTCTTCTTATAATTCATCTACTATCAACACAGGTGAGTTTATACTAGTCTAGGGGATTGACGATGATTAAGAATTCGTTAGATCCACTCTTGAGTTCCTTAGTAGTAGTAATGTCAATGTTCTTTTTAAATTGAATTATGGAATTGCTGCATTATAATATGGATGTGTGATTGGAAATACCATCGGTCCTTAAGATGACGATGCCTCAAGTCATGGTAGGGATGCTTGGAGGGCTAACTGTGTTCTTCCAAATGCCTAGAGGTATAACGTATTTCTTTTAGATGTCCTCACGATGTCAGACGGGTGCGAGATACCCATAGAGTAATGTGGTTCCCCAGATGATGATGGTAGCAATAATTCTTATCGATTATAACCTTAGTACCTTTAAATTGAGCTACTGAATACTTGTTGGAAAAAGCTATTGCTTCTATTGATATGTTATATTATTTTGAAAATGTTCTCAAGTAAGTTGATAATTTACTATACTTTATATTGAGGTTTTCCTTATCAATACGGTGATTGATTGATGTAGTATAGTCCGGTGGACAATTTGCTCGTTGAGTTTAGGGTCACTGGTTGTTGACTCTATTATTTCAGATGAATAGAAATATCGATCCCACCTGCTTCCCATTTAGTCTATTACAGAGTTTTGGCTGACTTCACCTGACATGAGGACGAGTTTATAGACCCTAGTTTCTTGAATATAGTGTTTATCCAAATCATGTCTCATTTGACTGTGGACATAAGGGCTCCAACGTGGCCTGTGACTCTTGGTTTCCTTGGAATGTGCGCCTGTATCAATGGGCCACGGTGGGCCCCCTCCTACTATACAATGACGAACCAGGGAATGTAGGTAGCCTCTAGAAGGGAGGCAGGAGGATCACTGGATTTTTGGAACTTTGAAGATTTTGATGAAGCTAGGGGGCTAGGGTTAGGCGACCATGTCTATAGCTAGTTCGGGATGAGATGATCGACTTATAGCCAGGTGTAGCCAATAGTACTGACCCTTTTGAATTCCTTAGTTACCCAACTTGTCGCCTAAGATATATATAAGAAATGAAGTTAAACCATTTGTAAAAGTCAGCATGCATCTTTGGGTTTTTTTGTCAATTACACTTATGCATGCTTAAGAAAAAGTGAAATGAATAAGATAATTACGCTATGTTAGCTATGACGTTTTGGGGCGTCACACTTTCTAAACAATGTTTTAAGAATTATGGTTCCAGATTTCAAAGAAATATTATATATGGTCAAGAGGATGAAAATACCCATGCTAAATAATAACACGGCTCCATTAATTTCAAAACTAAGCGTGCATCATTAAATAATAAAAAAATGTGGTACCCAAATGACAATTTCAGGATCTATTATTGCCGAAATCACATATGTATGTATCCTTCGCCGGGCGTTTCTTCCCTTGACGTAGGAGACAAGTAGAAAAATTTTCCTTTGCCAATGCGAATCCTATTCCTCCATCGTGGAGAAGATGAGATCCTGCTGTTGCCCAATCCGAGTAGAAAATTTTTCCTTTGCCAATGCGAATCTTATTCCTCCATCGTGGAGAAGATGAGATCCTGCCGTTGCCCAATCCGAGGCAAAAGTTCGACGACCACATAAAGAAATATGGGGTTTTAGTAGGGGTGTGCAACCGGACCGGGTAAATCCGGTTTCCGGAACGGCCCACCCGGAAATCAGGGTCGGGAACCGGTTCCTGTTGAAAGCGGTCCGGAACCGGTTCCGAGGAGAAAATATTCAGTGGTTTCTAATCACCACGTCACTCGCCTACTTGGCGTGCGTGCCCCATTCAAATTGCGCCACGTGCTCATGACGTGGAATTAAAAAATTTGAATCCTCGCGCGCCTTTCTCTCTCCTGCACACTGAGTAAAGGACTGACAGAAGTAACAATTAATGCGTTGCCTTCTCTCTCTCCTCTTTCTACGGATGAGGTCCTCCTTCACGACCTCTCTCTTCTGCAACAAAGGCCTCCACCTCCATCTTCTCTTCCTCTCCCTTCCTCCTTCTTCACCTTTCCGGCTTCGGCTCCAAAAACCACCAACCGGCCTCTCGAACTCTCCTTTGCCTTCTACACTTAGTTCGATCCCGGTTTCCGATTCGGATACGTCACCAAAGATTTTGAAGTTGAACTACTGCAAAGAGGTTGGATATTTCGGTAGTGGCGCCGCGTTTTGGAGTTCCGGCGACGGCTGCGAGAGATATTGTGGCGGAGGAGCCTCTCTCTCTTGTTTTTTTCTTCGGCAGAGGAGAGAGAGGAGTATGGCAGAGCCATTAGCCTTCAACTATGTTCCGGCGTATTCCTTTCCGTGGCCGGACTGGCTGGTTTCTCTAGTTTTGGTGGAAGCTTATGTTTAGTGTGGCTCGGACTTGTCGTGCGTGCTCCTTCTTCTTGGCCTTTCCGCCTCCTCCTCGTCTTTTTGGCTCTGGCTCCAAAAACCATTGACTGGCCTCTCAAACTCTCCTTCGTCTTCTACTCTTAGTTCGATCCCGATTTCGGGCTCGGATACGTCGCCAACAATTTTGAAGCATGAACTAGGCTACAAGGAGGAGGCTGGATATTTTGGTATTGGCACTAAGTATTGGGGTTCTGGCGACAGCCGCAACAAATATAGAGGCGGAGGGAGATAGAGGACTATGGACAACATATGCGGGCGTGAAGACATATGATGTGCTTAAATTTCTTTTTTGCGTGCTTCATGATCCGGTGGGTCTGTATTTGCAAATGGTGATGCAAAAAGTTCTATCATTCGTTTTGTTTTTCAGTTGGAGCCCTTCTTCTAATTTTTATATTTTTCTCGTTTTATATTTGCTTGTTCTTTTCTTAACGTGAGGATTATCCAGAAAAAATCTTCCTTGCTCAACGTTAAGAAGTATTTCTGAGCAGTGTTGAATCACGAAGCTTGATTTTGGGACTTATACACAAAAATGCTGAAAAGAATTTGGAATTCGCTTTCACTTAGTCATAAAGAGCGGTGGTGATACTGCTGCAACAAGAGCCACAAATGTGATGCTTAAAGGGGATGATCAGTAGTTCAAGTTAATACTTTGGCCTTCCACAAAGCTATTCCAGATTAAAATTTCACCAATGATACATGATTAAAAAGAACAATGGAGATCAAAAGTTACAGATTAGGCTCATCAACAATAGAGGTGATGTTGGGGGCATTGTCAAAAAAAGGAAGAGCGCATATTTAAGGAATGTGTCATTGGAGATACCACAAATATTTTTCTTGAGAATATGGGCTAAATTTGTGGGCACGTGATTTCCTCTCGTCAAGGATTTGGCCATATAAATACGGTCAACACAGGGAAGCTTATAGCGACCAATCTTCTTCAAATGATCAAAGCGTACATGGAAAGAATTCAGTATTAGATATGCCAAAAGCAAACTAACAAGGCACCCATTTACTCAACCAAGGAAAAGAGAAGAATTCTTTCCAACTTTTGAAAGACAATCTTAGCGATTAAGCACAAAATTCCAAATAATAAAGAGGAGATATGGCCAATATTCGATGTTCACTTTGCCCAGCCTTTTCCACCGTTAGGCCTTGACGGTCACTGCTTCGTGCCGCCACGACATCACCGCTCCTCCCAACCAAGCCAAGTCCACTTCATTCCATTCGATGCCATCGATGCGGCCACCATTGCAGCGACAAGTCCTAGCCACACTAAACATAAACTTCCACCAAAACTAGAGAAATCAGCCAGTCCGGCCAAGGAAAGGAATACGCCGGAACATAGTTGAAGGCTAATGGCTCTACCATACTCCTCTCTCTCCTCTGCCGAAGAAAAAAACAAGAGAGAGAGAGGCTCCTCCGCCACAATATCTCTCGCAGCCGTCACCGGAACTCCAAAACTCGACGCCACTACCGAAATATCCAACCTCCTCCTTGCAGCATAGTTCCACTTCAAAATCTTTGGCGACGTATCCGAGTCGGAAATCAAGATCGAACAAAGTGTAGAAGACGAAGGATAGTTCGAGAGGCCGGTTGGTGGTTTTTGGAGCCGGAGCCAGAAAGACGAAGAAGGAGGAGGAAGGGAGAGGAAGAGAGGATGGAGGTGGAGGCCTTTGTTACAAAAGAGAGAGGTCGTGAAGGACCTCATCTATAGAAAGAGGAGAGAGAGAAGGCAACGCATTAATTGTTACTTCTGTCAGTCCTTGCTCAGTCTGCAGGAGAGAGAAAGGCGCGCTAGCATTCAAATTTTTTAATTCCACGTCATGGGCACGTGGCGCAATTTGAATGGAGCACGCATGCCAGGTAGGCGAGTGACGTGGTGATTAGAAACCACTGAATATTTTCTCGGCTCCGAGGGTTTACCCACCCGGGAACCGGATTGACCGGATCAGTTCGGGAACCGGTTTGAGAACTGGGTTGTACGCCTTCTTGTCGACCTTGCGGCTTCACTGGTTGCCGATGTCGCGAGGAGCCAAGCGGCAGTGCTGGTGCAGTGGCGACTTCACAGGGGCAAGGGCGACGGCGACGGAGCTTCGGGCGGTCAGAGGTGTCGGGTCGTCGCGGCCACAGCAGGGGTGACGAGTGGCGGTGCGAGCTCGTGGGTGAGGGGGCTCCGGCGGTGGCGCGGTGGTGCGGCCGCGGCGACGCAGGCGCAGCGGTCGACGGCTATGGCGTGTAGAGGGAGCCCGTGAAGAAGATGAACAGTGCACTGTACTGTTTCTTCTTCTTTTTGTCTTTTCTCCCTGCTGGCTTGTCACGTCTCCCTCACGTCCCTCTCTACGCTGCCCTCACGTCTCCTCTGCCTCCTGACATTGACCTTGACTTTCAAGCTTTTCTCCCCCTTTTTTGTGTGTTTCTTTTTTCTAAGGAACAAAGAAGAACCCCTGCTGAGTGATCCCAAAAAAAAAAAACTCTAGTGGAGTCTTCAAATTATCGTGATCTAATCTCGAGTGAACCGATTTGGTTAATACATACGAAATGAGGTAGAAATTTACTTATTAATTACACTTAATATTTCGATATAAATTAGAAGAATTATGTTGTTTTCTCATGCATTAAATTAAAATTCGAAGTCCTGAACAAAAAAAATAAAAATTCGACGTCGTATGGATGGATGATTGCAAAACAGGTTCCAATATAAACAGGGTTAACCCTGGAATCGGACCGGAAAAATAGGGTGGGTCGTGTACATGGTCCGATGCAAACAAGGTCGAGATACATGGTCCAAAAAATGAACCCGTTATAACAAGATCGGGTATATTGTCCAAGTCTGGAACCTACTCACCCTAGACCCGATCACCCCTAGGTTTTAGTGGGCAAATTTTCCAATACGGAAAAGAAATACTCGATACATAATTATTACGTGTCGATGTTCCGATGAAATGCTCATTCAAAAATGGGTAGACCTAGACATACTCAACTCTATGCATAAATTCGTAGGGATAAGCAGGACAACATGCTCACAGAGATTTACATGTCAAATATTCATATGTTGCGGTGGTTCACATGTTGAAGCTTTAAATAAAATAAAATAAAAAAAATAAAGTCAAGCAAATATCTTCTCTGGGTTCAGCCTCTTCCGTTCATGGTCCGCTCATGCTTTTATAACGTTTGGGTTTGTTGGATGAGAAGGAAAAATTATACTATATAATGTGATTCTTAAATTTTAATTTAATTTATGATATGATTCTTGATTTTTTTTTCAATATAATTCATGAATTTTTGTATATATCTTCAATTTAAATCCTAAAAATATTTAATATTATCTATAATAAAATAACAAATTAAAAATTTATGAATGAGAGCTAATCTTGCACGATAAAAGGATTCATTTGACAAACCCACAATCAGAAGCCGACAAAAAGTACAGCCCGATGCCACCTCAATCGTGCACTATCCCTGGTCGTTTGGAATTTCTTTATGGTTGCGTATGACAAAATTTCTGACTAGAAATCAATTTCTTAATTTCTATTCCTCGACAAATTTCTGAGCAAAAACTCGTTTGATAACGACTAAAATTTCTATTTCGAAATAAACCGTTTGATGACAGAATAAAATTTCTATTTCTAGGAATAAAAATTAATTAGATAACAACATAGGAAATCCTCAAATACAAAATAATAGTCGAAATAATACTAATACATTACAAAAGTTGAAAATACAATTTCATGAAATTTCCGGTATATTATTATTCATTGCCATTTTATTAGCAATTGTTTTCCTAAGCGTATTTATTTGATTTCCCTCCTCGGTCAATGTATTATTTGCAAGCTCATCCTACGTAGGTTCAGACAAGTACTGCGAAAACATGAATATGGATGCCATCAATGGCACCTATACAACCTTGTCATTTTATCAAAAATTAGTATTATACAATATTATCAATAAAATAAAATTAATGGTGTAAATGAATATATGAGAATTCTACCTTAAAGTAACATTTATGGTTAGGAACCAATTGGGAGAAGGTCGGTTTAATTTTATTCTCGAATTGAATCAGTCCAATTGCTCATCCCTAATTTCTTTATTGTTGCTCAATGAACCTTTAATGGCCCTTGCATAGCAAAGAGAGAGATTTTCTTGAATCTCTTGCCTTCGAATTAAAATTCAAGATTGTGTAACAATCTAATTATTTTGATTTTGCAAGAATTTTGAATCCGTAAAAAAAAAATAAGGTTAAATTTCTAGGCACGTTTTTTATTCATCTATTACATAAGAACTTTTTCTTCAACTGGCCATGTGTGTGCCTTTTCTAGGAGGAAAGAGCCCCATTATTTTTTCTTTTTCTTTTTTTTTTTGTAAAAAGAAAGAGCCTCATTGTTTTTAAGTAAGCATCTAAGAACTTTGATTGTTTTTTAAAATTGGGGACCCATTCGATTGTCTTTCATCCTAAAGAGGAAGTTATCAAAAAAAAAAAAATTGAAAAAAATGAAAAAAAAAACACAAGCAAAATAAGAAAAAGAAAATTAGCAATAATTTGTGAAGTTGTGGTTATAAGTGAATTAAGTTAGCAAGAAAGTGCAAGGTTTCTTTATATGGTTTGATTTCGCTTTAATTTATATTTCAAACTCGAAAGTTAAAATTCCAAATTTTCTCGATTTCTTCAATTTTTCTATTTCTAATATAAATCTATTTTATAAATAGAGAAATAAAATTAGCGTTAAACGGATTGCTCCAAACCTATTCCTAACGGAGCAAAAAGCGAAAAAAATCGAAAATAGAAATTTTGTCATGTGCGCCCTATGTCATCTAACCCTAACGAATAAAGATGGACCGACATGGAAAAGGCACAATTCCAGCATCACTTTCGTCCAAAAGTTGAAGCCATTGTCAACACTCAACAGAAGTTTAAAGAAAGAGTTTACGGGTGATTGGGTGAACGAGACACACGGGAGTTCATCTCACGTGGTTTGATATCCAAATAGAACTCACTTCAAAAGTTCATACGCATGTTTTATTTATGTCGATGGTATATCAAAATATTTTTTATTTTAAGCACTCAACTACTTTTTATCGGATGCAATAGTTCTCTGTCTTTACTCATCAATAATCATTGGAGACGTGTGTTTTCGTGCTTCAAAAAGCAAAACCTATCGCATGTTTATGTCTTAAATAGTTCGACCAGTTTTTTCCACCCCGCTATCTACTTCATTTCCCGACAAGACTAATTGTGAAGTCTCTCGACATTTCTTGTCAAGTGGATCTTGTGAATTGTGTTTTGAGTTTTGTCGTCTCTATGGTTGCCCCTCCTTAGTAATTATTGATTGGGGAAATCCAATAAAGTAAGACTAACAAAGGAGACGAAGACGTTACAGTAGTACTACCTAATGTGAGTGGAGTTAGTATCCGAATAAAGCGGACAATATTCAAGCTTCCAATCTTATTATATGATTTAATTTATTAATCTTATAGACAAGTCTTGGGATATATTGTGGCACGCGTTTTCTTCGTCTCTAATGATATCATGTCCCTCGTCATTCATACATCATCGTTCATGGTTCGCTGGAATGTCCTTGTCCTACCGACCCGGTAACCTAGTCAACCCTGAGCATTATCTCACCGCGTAAATCAAAGCCATAGTTGTCGTTTTCTACCTAACCTGCTGTACGAAGTCGGTCGCATGTCACGCCAGTTCTAACGAAGGACACAGAGTTCAAGAAGACAAAGCTCGAAAGGATTCAACAACCGTGGCCGATGAAGAAACCGGAGCTCATCTTTATCCCAGCACCAGGCGTGGGTCACGTCATCTCGGCCCTTGAGTTTGCGGCCCGCTTGCTCGGCCACGACCCCCGAATCTCCATCACCGTCCTCGCAATCAAAGCGCCCTTCAGCTCCCACTTGGATGCTTACACAAAGTCCCTGGTCGCCTCGCAGCCGCGCATCGCCCTCATCGACCTCCCTCCCGTCGACCTACCACCGCCCGAGCTCCTGCGCTCCGTCGAGCACTATGTCACGGTCTACATCGAGAGCTACATCCCGCACGTCCAGAGAGCAGTTGGGGAGATACAAAGTTCCCGGTCCGATTCCGGGTCGGACCGGTCCGTGGCGGGGTTCGTCGTGGATTTCTTCTGCACGTCCATGATTGACGTCGCCGACGGGTTCTCGCTTCCTTCTTACATTTACCTTACCAGCAACGCGCACTTCCTAGACCTCATGTTCCACTTGCCAGCTCGACACGACCGGATCGGGAGAGAGGCCCGACTGTCCGATCCGGACCTGCCTCTTCCCAATTTCGCAAACCCAGTTCCGGTGTCTGTGTTGCCGTCGGCAGTGCTTGACGGGGAAGCCGGCGGCTATGCGGCCTACGTCAAGCTGGCTCGTAGGTTCAGGGACGTCCGGGGAATCATGGTGAACACGTTCATGGAGCTGGAGCGGTCCGCCCTCGGCTCGTTTTCTGGAGGAAGCTGGGACGGGCCGGCCGTGTATGCGGTCGGACCGGTGATCGACCCGAAGGGTGTGCCGGATCCTTCTCTGGACCGGGCTCACTGGGAGAAGATCCGGGAGTGGCTGGATGAGCAACCGCCGTCCTCGGTGGTGTTCCTGTGCTTCGGGAGCTTGGGGAGCTTCGATGCGGATCAAGTGAAGGAGATCGCTTCCGGAATCGAGCGAAGCGGGCATAAGTTTCTGTGGTCGTTGCGTCCGGAAAGTTCACAGTCGCAGCTTCCTTTGGGATTCCTGGAGCGAACGCGAGGAAGAGGGATCATATGCGGGTGGACCCCACAGGTTAGTCTTTGAGTCTTTTTAATTAACGACTATGTATATATCTTTGGTAATGTCTCGTGCTCATTGGTTACAATGACGACCTTGTCAATAAGGTAAGAATGGAACAGATGTCTAGTAAGTCAATGACATTATAAAAAGGGAATTGATTGCGTGGCAGCATTTAATTTTTTTTTTTTGATAGCTTTTAATTTACTTCTAAGATAATAATTTATTATGAATTATAAAAAATCAAATAATAAATAATTATAAATTATTGTATGGCTCACTTTTTCAAGAATTTATGATTTATAATAAATTATTATTCTCACAATAATTCAAAACTGTTAGCTAGTCAAATCCTTATAAGAACGTGTAAGGTTCCACTAAAAAATACAAGGTTTTTGTATAATTTATACTGTCATTGATTTTGTCTAAAATCTATATAATATTTTCTTGTTTTTGTGTGAAATATGAGTAAATCCGTGAATAGGTGTCGATGGGGCTGAAACATAATTGGGCGAGTATAGGGAAATAAATGTCCTTCGTTTAACCCCCTCCCCGATCATTTGAAGGATAAAAAGTTAATATTTTATCAATCATGTGCATTTCTAGGTGAGGACTGTTAAATCTTGTACCACATTTAATCTGTCTAAATATTTGTTGGTTTATGAAGTAGATAAAAAATAAGTTAAAATTCGAATAAATGATTCGAATACAAAAGAATTCACATCAACGGCGTCATATACCTAGTCTATCCACGATACCTATTTGTTTTTCAATTGCTGAATTAATCTTGTTATTTGAGAGCTTTATATAATACTACATGGATGATCTAACATGGTAAGCAAATCCTAACTTTTCAACAATGAGATTCTGTTTAAGCTATATAGTCTCATTTATGATGTTTGATGTAGTTTTGATGAACTTCCGCCTCCCACACGATATCTCAATTCATAAAAAAGGGCACATGTTCGATAGTAAAATAATTAGCATGCATTAAAAAATGTATCGAGGTATGATCAACTAAAAATACTTTTATTTTAATTTACATTCGGTTATGTAATTCTTAGAGGTGAGCATATGCTAAACAGCTTATTGGGTCCACTCAAGCATAGTCGGCCCAAAAGGCAAAACGAGTGGGCCTAGTAAATTTCTCCTTTGATTCTTACACACTTGGCTGCGGAATTGGCCAGTTCAAACTCGATCAATTCATATAGGACCTGAGCAAGATTTAGTACAAGTACTCGGCTCCATCGTTCGGCAATTAGACTTGGTCATTGGGCAGGCCTACGGAGGATTGGGCCGGTTCTCCTCGGGCTCGAACCTTTAGGAATCCCACCGAGGCTTGGACTTGCAGGCCCGAGCCTACCCAAGGGAAAAATATTGTGGGTCCGGAACAGCCTATGTGTCCTTTTTTTATTTTTTAATATTTCAGAAAAAAATTAAAGAATTATGAAAAATAGATGATCAATAATTTGAGGGTCTTGTGTTATTTTATTTTACTACTCTATCTATGAGTCTATATTTCTATTCTACATTAGAAAATCGAGCTTATTTTATCCGGTTAGAGTTTTATAATGTTAAATGTCTAAGAAAAACTTATTAATAAAATATAATTCATCAATAATTTAATAAATATATAGAAACGCCGGCCCCTAGGCCCTTACCCAGGCGTAGCTTGCTCACTAACAGGCCCTAAAATTTTTGCTAGGCTGAAAAATAATGGGCAGGCAGGCATGTTGCTCGCCCATTGATCAAGTCTACTAATAATTATCTAAAATAAAAAATTGCCACAACATTGATATTATTTGGTGTAAACGTATGAAACGTGATATTTTTCAAATGCTCTTTATTTTTCAATAGATAACACAAGAAGTAAACGCAATTTAGTAGTTAGATATTGATTAGGACATTTTTCTTGTCGACTTTCTTAGCTCATAACTGAATGGGCAAGTGCCTATCATAATGCATTATACTATCAATGACATAGGTGGAGGTGCTGGGACACGCAGCCATTGGTGGGTTCGTATCTCATTGCGGTTGGAACTCCATCTTAGAGAGCTTGTGGTATGGAGTGCCGATCGTGACATGGCCCATATACGCAGAGCAGCAGCTGAACGCCTTCACGATGGTGAAGGAATTGGGCTTAGCGGGGGAGCTGAGGCTGGACTACAAGGGGCAAGGCATTGGTGGCCATCTGGTGCTAGCGGAGGAGATAGAGAAGGCCGTCGGACGCTTGATGAGCGACGGTGCCGCAGAGACGAGGAAGAAGGTGAGGGAAATGAGGGAGGCGGCGAGGAATGCCGTGAAGGAAGGTGGGTCTTCGTATGATTCTATCGGAAGGTTGATTCAAGACTTCATCAATAGCATTGAATAAAAAGCTTAATTGTAACTGTCATGTATATGTCCCTTTGATCATGCTGTCCTTTATTTCTTGCCAGCAATATGTCCTGCTCCTTTGTTTAACAAACATCCTTAGTAATTTGTCGGAATTTTTTGAGTTGGCAAGTGGAGGGCGTTGGACTTGATTCTAATCTCGCATTGCTCACTAGAAGAAAAAATTTAAGTTAGTCATTGTATTTGTTTTGCTCGGTAACCATGATGGCGGAGCGGTAAGTTACTGGCAATTTACCTAGACTGATGAGTTATGAGTTTTCATGACTAGATTAACGATCTTGGTGAGCTTTATTTTAATTGATCCAACACAAGCGAGACTCCTAATACATTAGTTCCTCTGCTTCTAGGCAGATGAACTTGCATTTAGCTGTTCCTTTATTAAATTCCTTCTGAGGGGATGGATGACTTATGATGCATTGGATGATACATTGAAATCAACCCGAGAAAAGAACCAGTAAGATGTTATTTATCTCCTAAAGCAAACACTTCTATAGTTAAAATAGAAAGGCATTTATACGGCTTAAGGAAATAGAAATAGCAAATTATATGCCTGTCACACATACATGAAGCAGTAAGCTTGCATTTTGCGTTTACATTCACACTGGAATAAACTCAAGAGGAATTAAAATTACAATAGGAGAAGTCAAATCCTCTTCCTAATCTTACATGCCATGCTTGAAAAACTTCTTTCTAACAACACATAACTTAGATAATGCAGTCATCATGTCCATGCGCTCAATTGGAAGTTTTGCCGAACAGCGGACTCCGATTCTCATTATGTCAGCAATGTTTTCCTCGAATCTTACCGTGTCGGCATCACTAATTTGGCCATCACCGATCCCTGCAGGATACTCTGTAGATAGCAGTTTAGGGTCTAAGATCTTCACCAAGCTTTCGCGCTGAGTAATCTTGACGAATTCATGGAGGGTCCATCCATCCTTGAACATAACATCAGTAGGTCTTATTCCGGTGAACATCTCGAGCAATAGTATCCCAAAGCTATACACATCTCCTTGCAACGATGAAGTACTGCCGAGGCCATATTCTAGAAAGCACCATCAGTTTGTCATGTTAGATGGGTACTTAACTTTGGAAATCCATTTTCTTCACTAGAATTCAACATTTTAATTAAGTTATTAACTTGGACCCATATGATTAGAAAGCAGAAGGATTAACATACCTGGAGCTACATAGCCAATGGTTCCTTTTAACAAGCTAGAGCTTGCTTGACATTGAGAAGCATCTTGGCTTGTGCTTCCGTGAAGAAATCGCGCTAGCCCGAAATCACACACTCGAGCTACCATGTCATGATCAAGAAGAATGTTGCTTGGCTTTAGGTCGCCGTGTACAATGCTCGTCTGGCAATGGTGGTGAAGATATTCAATGGCAGAAGCCGCATCAATGGCAATGTCTAACCTCTGGCTGAGATTGAGCTTTGGCATGTCGAGCAGATTTTCGCTGGGGTGCAACCATTGTTCTAGGCTACCATTTCGCATCAAGTCGTAGACTAGAGCCTTAAATTCTACACCTGTGAAATCGATGCTCGAGCAAATACTGATGACGTTGACAAGATTTCGGTGGCGTATATTTCTCAACACTTCACATTCTGCCAAGAAGCTCTTAAAAGCCCCCTTTTGACTTAGGTTGAGCACTTTCACTGCCATCAGTCGGTTTCCATCTAGGATTCCTCGATACACAAAGCCGTGGCTCCCTTGGCCAATCAAATTAGATGGCGAGAACTCATTAGTTGCTTGACGGAGCTTTGCATAGGAAACCTTTGGGAAGCACTCATCAGTTGGCAATGCCATGCCAGGTCTTGTCGTAGACTTCCTCCTCCAGTATAGAATAGCAATGAAGCATGTCAACATGATTAAAAACGAGATAGTTACCGCGATAGATATTTTCAATTTTGGAAGCTTTCTCCGCTTCTTCATGTCGCTAACTTTGCATGCGGGAAGTCCAAGTTCCTTGATTCCCCCACATAATTCTTTGTTTCCCATTATTGATATGCACTTCGTATCTTTGAAAATCCCCTCCTGTGGCACCTCTCCTTCAAGGCCATTAAAGGATAGATCTAAGGCTTCAAGCACAGTGAAATTCTCAAAATAGATGGGAATTTGATTGGACAATTTGTTTCTTGAGAGATTGAGGTACCGAAGGCCAATCAAGGTCCTTAGAGAAGGCGGTATACTTCCTTCAAAAAAATTGCCTGCCATGTCCAATCTTACAAGCATCAGGCACTGAGACAAAGTGCTTGGTATTTCTCCAGTTAACCTATTGTCGAGAGGTCGACTACCACAATTTGGCTCATATTTCCCACTTCAAGAGGTAATGGCCCCGTTAAGGAATTTCTAGCAACTCCAAAATAGAGAGACAGAGAAGAAAGGCTGATGACCTCTTTCGGTATTGTACCGTTAAGCTTGTTATTTGATAGCGACAGTGCTTGCAATTGTTGACACCGTCCAAGGCTTAGGGGAATGTCACCTCTTAATTGATTATATCCAAGGTACATGCGAAGCAATTGGGTGACGTTTCCAAGAGAGGAAGGAATTGCCCCTGAAATCTTATTACCCCATAGGTAAAGATAGGTTAAATTTTGGAGCTTACCAATGCCATGGGGAATCTCACCGTCGATGCTATTGTTGTATAACACCAAGACCTGTAAGCCATTCAGCTTCTCGATTTCTTGAGGTATGCTTCCTGTGATCAGATTTGATCCCAAGCTTAAGATATGAAGCATGTTCGTGAAATTGGCAACGGAAGCAGGTAGTTCTCCTCTAAATTTGTTGTGGCCAAACTCTAAGGATTTCAATTTGGTGCAGTTGGTTAAAGAGGTGAGGAAGCTTAAGCCGTCAAGTCCTGTTTGTAACTGGTTTTGGGTAAAAAAAATAATTGTCAAATTCATCAAGTTTCCAAGATTGGCAGGCACACTCCCCGTAAAGCTATTAAAAGCGAGAGACAGCACTTTAAGTCCAGTAGCATTAGGTGGCGAATGTGGCACTTGCCCTGAAAATTGATTGTGCCCGAGGTAAAGAAACTGGAGACGTGGAAAATAGTTGCCAAATTCTGGTGGGATTTCACCATGTAGGCTATTTAGAGATACGGCAAGGGAGATAAGTGATGTAAGGTTGTATATAGAAGAAGGGATGTGTCCTGTTAAATTATTAAGATGTAAATGTAGGAATTCTAATCTTGAGATGCTTCCGAGCTCAGCTGGTATTCGACCTCTTAGGTTATTTTCTTGGAACTGTAACATTAAAAGTGAAGATCCATTTCCCAACCAGCTTGGAATTCCCCCGGTAAGATTGTTATGTGCAACCACAAAATCAATGAGTTCTCTCTCAACTAAATACTGAAGCTCATCGGTATCCTCCCGCTAAGTCGATTGGAATGCAAATAGAGGAATTGCATACCTATGCAAGATGACAAATTCCGTGGTATCTCCCCTCCGAGTTCATTGTTGAAGAGGCTTAGCAAGTTTAGTCTAAACAACCTCCCGAACTCTTCCTGAATGTTGCCTTGGAGTCGATTTGCACCCAGATCAATTAGTCTTACGAAGGTGAGATTTCCTATGTCAGGAGGTATTGTGCCAATGAGCTTTTGATTCGTCAAGTTGAGGGCGGTGACTCTTCCCATATGGCGACGACTGCAAGAAACTCCTGACCAGTTGCAATGACTAACGGACTCCTTCCAGGAACTCACGATCCCCCGAGGATCTTCAATCATCTTGTCCTTGAAAGCAAGCAATGCCGCCCTATCTGTTTCATTTCTGGGATAGGAAGCATAGGTAATACAAGTGTTGGAGTGAGTTTGATATATGAGAAGAATGAGGCTGACAAAAGCTGATACTGAGTTCATTCTCAAGTTTGGCATGGTTACTTCCATACCTGATCTGTGAAGACAGAAGACAATAGAAAGACTAGGTGATGGTCTTCTTAAGTTCTAACCAAAAGCATTAGATTGATTGTTTAAATCCGATGCATCCAAAGACCACAGTTTAGTCCACCCAAAACCTAGACTTTTGTTCAAATTAACTTAAATTTGGACAATACTGTTCGTGACAACCAAAATCCAATTTGATGCATAGGCAATTTCTAAAAATAATTTTTATTTATTTATCTTTGTAAGTGATAAAAGCGATCATTTTTAGAAAAATATTTTCTAGATCATTAATTTTTTTACGAAACAAAAGGAGCCTAAGTTAAATTTTAGTTTCCCAAATAACAATAGGAAAGAACACCTTTGAATTTGATAACATTTAACCCCCCCAAAGAAAAATGTAAATTCAATCTGTTGGAATCTTAGACTTTGTACAACTCAGTTGGAATCCTTTATGTAGTGTTTGAGCTCCATCCTTTTCTCATGGCAATGAGAAAATCTAATCCTTATAGGACAGTGTCAACATAACCTGCCGTGGGTTAAATGATAGCAAATTTATCAAGCCCAATCGTACGTCCGACATCAACTCAAACAATCCAACAGACCGCGATCGTTGTCCTCAATGGTTGATGATGATTGTCAATCAACGAACTCATAAATCGATTAGATAATTTTTCCATGTGAAAGGCTAATGCTCATGGCGTTGTGGAAGGAAATGGACATTGGGCCCAGTTCAAAGCAATAAGCAAATTTTCAATGATCTAGTTTTGAAACTTAGCTATGATTGCGCCTAATATAGAGGAATGAATGATGGAATTTTTCCAAGAATGATAAAGAAGAGGAGCCCAAACGTCTAACTTTTTTATCTAAAGTTTGATCAAAGTTAGCCTGCGTTGGTCACCAAAAAAAAAAGAAAAAGTTAGCCTGCATTTATGAGTAGTGCCGTAACGCGTGCTAACTCTGCAATGGACCTTTCACCCACCCTTACTCACCCCAAGCGGGGTAACTACTCTATCAGCCTACCCGATAGTAGCCAGGAGATTTAAGCATACCCGACATGAAGTCTACCTTCCCCACCGTAAGGCCCTCAAATTACATGTTTATCTTTGTCTTCCTGACAAAGAGGGAATACGGAAGACAACGCGGGGTTCCCCACCCAGGGGTAGATCTCTCGCCCGTTTCCTCCTTGAGCCTTTTAAGGACCTGCTCAAGTCCAACGTCAGCATAACCTGGTGTGGGTTAAATGGTGACAAATTTATCAAGCCTAATCAGATGTTTGACATCAACTCGGACAATCCAACGAACCGCGATCGTTGTCCTCAATGGTTTATGATGATTGTCAATCAATGAGCTCATAAATTGATTAGACAATTTTTCCATGTGAAAGGCTAAAGCTCATGGCATTGTGGAAGGAAATGGACATTGGGTCCGGTTCAAAGCTATGAGCAAATTTTCAATGACCTAGTTTTGAAACTTAGCTACAATTGCGCCTAATATAGAGGAGCGAATGATGGAATTTTTCCAAGAATGATAAAGAAGAGGGACACAGATGTCTAACTTTTTTTTATCTAAAGTTTGATCATAGTTGTGCCTAATATAGAGGAGTGAATGATGGAATTTTTCCAAGGATGATAAAGAAGAGGGGCCCATACGTCTAACTTTTTTTATCTAAAGTTTGATCAAAGTTGAACGTGAATTTTGGTTGTACTCATTATGAGATTTTCAATGATACCCAATTTGCCTAAATCAAAAAGGCAGGTCTCAAGATATCATAATTCTCAATGACGATAGTACAATTGTGGGGAGTCACCGTGTCAGAGATATTGATCCCTATCTCAAGATAGATTTGGGATGCAAAAATCAATTAAGAAATTTTATTTATAAAGTGATACAAGACACTATTATAACGCATTTGAGTACGAAATATTCATGTAACTGTCTTACAATTATTCACTATAACTTTGAGATTTGATTGCGTAAATTATTATTGTTATGTTTCACATTCCTGACATTACTTATTAAAACAGAAATGAAAAGTGATGATGAGAAGACCAGGCAACTAAAAACATTCTCCTCGGCAAGCCCATCTTGATGGATGAACGGATAAAAGAAAACCACGATTGAGCCGATTAATGTTGAGAAAATATAGAAGCTGGGAGACCTTTGTTGAGCCCATAACCTTTTGGGCTAAATTTAAAACTAGGAGGGCCCAAGTGAAACCGCCCTAAAAAGTCATGGCATTGAAAGTTCGTTCAGTAGCTTCTATAATTTGAGAAATCTGCATGACTAAATTAATACACGGAATAATAAAAAAAATATAGCCACAACGAAATTTAAAATAATCACATTCTAAAACAATCACGATCTTTAGATGAAAAGTAGCAAGAAATCTAGCTCGTTGAATCAAAAGAAACGTTGCTGGATGAGAATAGGAGTTTCTTTCTAGAAGATTGGAGTAATTGCCGTATACACCTTAATCTCGATCATCCACATGGGTCCTATATGATGGCCGCGCTACTCAATGGTTGAGATGGAGCTAGTTCACATGATTTGAGTCAATATAAATTTTTTTCAAGAGATAGATGCATCATACGGACCACTAATTCCGTCTTATTTGTTGTTTCCTCAGCACAATTGATCATAAGATGATCGGTTCATCTTGGCTCGAAGATGGGAGATCACGTCAAATTTGGATTGTGTCACCTTTGGATTTGGACTAGATTGACTTAATTCACTCATATTGACTTGTCTAGTTCACGCAAAACAATGAAATTTATACGCGGTCGATCCAAAATATGCCCAACCCAAATCTAGTTGGACAACTACATTTTGAGAGTACATAGTTTAAGTCAACTTGCCACCACTGCCATGGCTTCTATACCTATTGAATCCACTTTGACGTAGGCCAAACAAATTAGCAAACAATACATTTGGAATTTTTGAAAAGCCAAAAATTATAGATCTAAAGTAGCAAATTACTATTTTATGTGGCCAAAAAATATGCAAGCAAACTATCAATGATCTAAGTTTGATTTCTTCCAATAAAAATGCACTGAACTTCAATTTCCGCAATTGATGCATCTGACTAGAATCCGACCAATTTTTTTGAAAAATTGTTGATGGAGCGGACACAAAGGCCAGGCGGCATGTCATCAACATGGTGGCACCATGTCAGCAATTCGTATGAAAAGTGGGTGTATTTCAGCCAACGTACACAAATTGCAAAAAGATTGAAATTTTAATGGATTCAGTGAAAGTATCAATTGCGGTGACCTAATTATAAATACCGCCGAAATTCATTAGCCACAGACGAAATTCATCCAGCCACTGCGTCGTCATATTCTTGTCCGAACTAAAATCCATACGTTGTCCCCACCACCCGTCGCAACCTTCCTCCCCAGTCACCGTCATGCTTCGTGTCCTTTGTCGATGGAGGCGGCCTTGGAGGAGGAGGAGGATTTGGAGATTTGGTCTCCTTCGCCGGCTGTTTCTTCCCTCGACAAAGGAGAAAAGCAAAATTTTTCTCCTTTTCCAACACGGATCTTGCTTCTTCCATCGTGAGGAAGATGAGATCCTGCCGTCACCTAATTCAAGGCACAAGCCAGACTCGACAACCACCAGGGGAAAGAGAGATGGGTTTTCAGTAGGGATATTTTCTAATATGGAAAAGAATGCGCAACGTATATTTATTACGTGTCCATGATGTGGCCCATATATGCAGAGCGGCAGCTGAACGCCTTTACGATGGTGAAGGAATTGGGTTTAGCGGTGGAGCTGAGGCTGGACTACAAGGGGCACAGCATTGGTGGCCATCTAGTGCTAGTGGAGGAGATAGAAAGGGCCGTCAGATGCTTGATGGGCAGCAGCACAATAGCGATGAGGGAGAAGGTGAAGGAAATGAGAAAGGCGGCGAGGAATGCCCTGAAGGAAGGTAGGTCTTCGTATGATTCCATTGGTAGGCTGATTCTAAGACTTCATCAAGAACATTGAATAAAAAGCTCAATAAAGAGTTAGCATTTGCCTTCAATACAACCATCACATATAAGTCACTTCGATCTTGCTCTGTCCAATTGTTTCTTGCCAGCAACGTGTCTTGCTCATTTAATCAATGAACATGCTTACTAATTTGTCAAGTTTATATAATTGCCATAGTCAACTAAGTCATTGTATTTGCTTTGCTTTGTAACCCTGACGATGAAGGGATGAAGCTATTAGTTACTATTGATATCTAAAATTTGACTATTCTATTAGTCATGTATTGTGTGAAATGTTGATCCCTAAATAAAAATATCGGTGGCATAGTTTGCATCGACATTGCAAGCACGAGGGATATATTCATTTGGTAATCATTTGGTAATAACATGTCCAAATGAATTGCTTCGAGTTAACCCGGTCATAATTGTAATGGGTTTTAGCCCCGAACGTTAAATTTTGGAGAGGAGAGGGGGTCTAATCTTTTTTGAATTTCCTAGACTAAGCTCACTTAATTCTAATAGAATATTTAAATAATAAACCAAGTATTTATCTAACAACTTAAGTTTTTAGAACAATCGACGGGATCAATCTCACATGATGTCAGAGTTGGAGGTCCCGAGTTTAAATCTTACTAGACCCCATTTGTCTCCCTAATTAAATTATTATACCTAGTACTAAGTAAAAGATCAGACTAAGCATGAGGGAGAGTGTTAGAATATTTAAATAATAAAACATGCCTTCATCTAATAATTTAAACTTTTAAAATAGTAAGTTGTGGTCCCATAAAATCTCATAAATTTAACCCACATTGAATTTAGTGAAGAAAAAGGAAGGCAAGGAAAACGTGTGTAGTTAGTGGTGCAAGTGTGAGGATAGAAAAAAGAGAAAGAAGGAAACAACAAAGCCTTCATTTATTTCCCGAAAAATGAATGATTTGGAAATTTTTTTCTAAAAAATGACTGTTTGCATCACTTACAAAAATAAATGAACTAAAAATATTTTCATTGTCCATGACAAAATTCAGACAAACTATTCTCGATACTAAAAATATTTCAAGTGATATAAGCAATTATTGTTAGGAAAATATTTTTCAAATTATTCAATTTTGGCAAAGAGCCTAAAAGAATCTAGTTTTCCTTTTTCCTCTTTTCTATTGTGTGTGTGAGTGGTTTAAGGGGCTCGTTTCCCTAGCCCAAAGAATCTAGTAGACTTGGCGAAACGGAGACGCCGGGAGCTTTAAAAGAAAAAGGAAGGAGAAGCTTCAACATGAGGGAGGGAGGGAATCAAGAAATCTTGACCATTCAGGCGGGTTTGGGCAGAGCATTCAAAAGACATCCATGCATCCGGTCAAAAGCTCATTCACTGCGGAGAGGGAAGATGCAGTTCCATTGACCGAGTAAACTGGGTATCAATCAAAACAAATTTCGCTGCTTGACTGCAGTCTGGAGGCGCGGCTTTCGCAGACGCCAAGCCTAAACTGCTGATGATGCGTATGAAAGTGAAATTTCACTAGCCTGCTCGGTTTACAGTTGAGAGTTCGTGACATTGTACATTAAAGGACAATTACATTAAGGTCCGCTATTTCGTAGGCCCGACCCGAGTGTCTAAAAACAAAAAAGTAACCCTGTAGGCCCATGGATCACGACAGTTGCCGCCCAAAACTTGTTTCTGGAGGACACCACAATTTGAGCATCATCTCGATGAATCTGGTTTGAGGATTACAACAAAGATCTGATTTTAGCTTCTGTTGATTGCTGATCATTCCTCTTTCTCTAGTGGACATGCAAAAAAGGTTTTCTTTCCAATGGAACTAGGAATCAATATTTGTGTTCTCAACAAAATTATTCAGCACAGAGCTTTTGTAATCAGGAAATTCTGTTGGGTATCCTATATCTCGGTGATTGGTAATCCTTTTCATGGAAGAGACTGAAGAAAACATTCTTATTGCTGAAGATCATGTACTAGGCACAAAACCACGTCATTGTGAAACCAAGTGAGCGGTATCAATGTTGTTCTACTATTCTCAAAAAAGAAGAAAGAAAAATTGGCTGAAGGACATAAGAAGATAATCTCTCCATATATTACAAGAGTACATGGAAACCTTCCATAACAGCCACAAGAACTCTCAAGGTGCATTTGGTTCAGTATTTCGAAAGCCCATTAGAAAAATACAAATCCGGCCGACGGCCGTCAGTGGAGGTTGCCCGACCTTGGGCGACCTCGACCGACAGCTGCCGGTGCCAAATTTGGTTCACCGACGACCGTAGCCCTTCATTGGACCGACAAAGGGTTGGTCTTTAATATATATATATATATATATATATGAATTTTTAGCTTTTTTTAGCAAAAATAACGACAAGGGAAAAATTGGAAATTTGAAAAATGAGCGAGGGTAATTTTGAAAGAAAAAAATGAGTTTTAGCATTTGGTTAAATGTTGAAAACTCAATGCTAGTCCTTACTAGCATTGGGTTTTCAGAGTTCCCAATGCTAACTTTCACTTGAAAGTTACTTCAAATTGGTTGCCAAACAGTCCAATATTTCCCAAGAGCTTTAGGCTGCGCATGACAACGCTTCTGTTCCCGGGAAGAGTTTTTTTTTTTAGAAATAGTTCTTTTCTATTTTTGTTCCGGAGAATAATTTCTAAGTAAAAGAACCCGTTTGGTAATGACACAAAATTTCTACTCTTGGAATAGAAAAAGAATAGAAATGCGTTTGGTAACGCAACAATTTCTTTTTTGTATTTATTCATTTTTTATTTTTGCCAACGGATCGCCGTCGCCGCCGGCCAGCAACGGTGGCGGTGGGCGGTGGCTCCGGGCTGTTGACGGTGGTCGCGGCAAGAAAAGAAAATTAAAAAAGAAAATCAGCTTACTTCTAAAAATTGGTCCCGGGAACAATACGAGAACAAAAATTAGAGAAATTGTTCTTGGGAACAAATGTTTTACCAAATAGGTTTCTGTTCCTTTTTTGTTACGGGGAACAAAATAACAAAAATTAGGAGAAACAAGAGCGTTACCATACACTACCTTAGAGGCCGACAGCCCCTTGGGAATGCTGAACCAAACACACCCAAACATTCTTATTCTCATCACACAATTTCTCAGGTTATTACCTTCCGGCAGCGAAATTACAACAAAAACGAACAGCACAACCAATCCAGCTAACACAGTAAGCTTCTCGATTTCTCGAGGGATGCTTCCTGTGATCAGATTTGATCCCAAGTTTAAGATCTGAAGCGTAGTCGTGAAATTGCCAACAGAAGCAGGTATATCTCCTCTCAATTTGTTCTCGTCAAAAGCTAAACATTTCAATTTAGTGCAGTTGGTTAAAGTGGTGAGGAAGCTTAAGCTGTCAAGTCCTGTTTGTAACTGGTTATAGCCAAAATTAATAAATGTCAAATTCATCAAGTTTCCAAGATTGGCAGGCACACTCCCCGTAAAGCTATTAGATCTGAGAGTCAACACTTTAAGTCCAGTAGCATTAGGCAGCGAATGTGGCACTTGCCCTGAAAATCGATTTCCCCCAAGGTAAAGAAACTGGAGATGTGGAAAATAGTTGCTAATTTCTGGTGGGATTTCACCATGTAGGTTATTTAGAGATACGCTAAGGGAGAGAAGTGATGTAAGGTTGTATATAGAAGAAGGGATGTGTCCTGTTAGATGATTTAAATCTAAATGTAGGAATTTTAATCTTGAGATGCTTCCGAGCTCAACCGGTATTCGACCTCTTAGGTTATTTTGTTGGAAATCTAACACTAAAAGTGAAGATCCATTCCCCAACCAACTTGGAATTTCCCCAGTAAGACTGTTCTTTTCGGCCACAAAATAAATGAGTTCTCTCTCAACTATATACTTGAAGCTCATCGGGTATCCTCCCGCTAAGTCGATTGGAATGCAAATAGAGGAGTTGCATACCTTCGCAAGATGACAAATTCCATGGTATCTCCCCTCCGAGTTCATTGTAGGAGAGGTTTAGCCTTTTCAACAACAACCTCCCGAACTCTTCTGGAATGTTGCCTCGGAGTCGATTTGCACTCAGATCAATTTTTCTCAAGAAGGTGAGATTTCCTATGTCAGGAGGTATTGTGCCAATGATCTTTTGATTCATCAAGTCGAGGGCAGTGACTCTTCCCACGTGGCGACGACTGCAATAAACTCCTGACCAGTTGCAATGACTAACGGACTCCTTCCAGGAACTCATGATCCCTAGTTGATCTTCAATCATCTTGTCCTTGAAGGCAAGCAATGCCGCCCTATCTGTTTCATTTCTGGGATGGGAAGCATAGGTAATACAATTTTTGGAGTGAGTTTGATATATGAAAAGAATGAGGTTGATAAAAGCTAATACTGATTTCATTCTCAAGTTTGGCATGGTTGCTTCCATACTTGATCTGTCAAGACAGAGACAATAGAAAGACTAGGTGATGATCTTCTTAAGTAATAACCAGAAGCATTATATTGACCGTTTAAATCCGATGCATCCAAAGACCACAGTTTAGTCCACCCAAAACCTGGACTTTTGTTCAAATTAGCTTGAATTTGGACAATACTGTTCGTGACAAGCAAAATCCAATTTGATGCATAGGCAATTTCTAGAAATATATTTCATTCATTTATTTTTAGAAGCAATAAAAGCAATCATTTTTAGAAAAATATTTTCTAGATCATTTATTTTTTACGAAACAAACAGAGCCTAAGTTAAATATTAGTTTCACAAATAATAATAGGAAAGAGCACCTTTGAATTTGATAACATTTGACCCCCCAAAGAAAAATGTAAATTCAACCTATTGGAATCTTGGACTTTGTACAACTTAGTTGGAATCCTTTATGCAGTGTTTAAGCTCCATCCTTTTCTCACGGCAATGAGAAAATCTAATCCTTATAGGACAGCATCAGCATAACCTTCCCTGGGTTTTTTTTTTTTTTTTTTTTTGAACGGAACCCTCATAGTATTAAGAAGAAAAGGCCTTACATCCCGCGGCTAGAGCATCCGCGCATAATAAGTTCAAGAGAGCGGGGAGTTAAGGGCCCAATTACACATCAAAGAGGAGGGGTGATGGGCCTTACAAGCCCAGTCGGTGACAGAATTCGCCTCTCTTCGGCAAAACCCTAGCTCGAGATTGGGAAATAGGGTTAGGAGAAAAGCTGCTTCGGCGAAAAGAGAACGATCCGTCCATGGTGGCTGAGAGTGGCTGTTCAGAGTTTCGACCAGCGTAAGGTTATCTGATTCAACGGCGATAGTTGCTGATTGGAGTCCTTGGTGCAGAAGATGTTGAAGCGATAATGATAGGGCTTGAATCTCGACCTGAAGAGTAGAGACCGCGGCTACCCCTTCAGAAAACCCATCGGTAAGTCGTCCTTGATGATCCCTGCAAATACAAGCTATCGATCCTTTGTTGCTGCCTTGGTGAAATGATCCGTCGATATTGACTTTCAACACCCCAAGATCTGGAGGACGCCATAGATGGGATCGATTAATGACGAAACTGTTCCGGTGTAGGTTTGAGGCTGAGGATGATCGGTCCGCTTGAGCACCAGTTAGAGCTGCTTCTACAACTTGATGTGATTTGGGATAAGTACCTCGAAAGACGAAGGTGTTCCGAGCACGCCAGATCTGCCACAAAATGTGAGAAATAAAGGCTAGCCGAGGTAAACGATTTTCTGTCCCAACCGTTAAAGTGATCCATGAATCCATACGGTTGATATTAATGGGAAGGACAGAAAGCCGAATCTGGGGATGATTCCAAACCTGTCGAGTCCACGAGCAGAGTAATAGTAAGTGCTCTATAGTTTCTGGTGTCTTTCTTTTACACAGCGTGCAACATGGACTGTCTAATATATGTCGTCGATGCAAGTTCTCTCGCGTTGCCAAGGCATCATTGCAGATGGACCAAAGAAATACTCGGATTTTGGGAGCTGCGGGGCATTTTCCGATATAGAGCGCCATAACCGGGTAGGAGTTTGGTGTGATGTTGATGCAGATGAGGTTGTGATGGTCGATTGAGTGTGAATAAGTGCATGGTATGCAGATTTGACCGTAAATATGCCTTGCTTTGTTGCTGTCCAAATGAGTGTATCTGTGGTAAAGTGAGGTCTGAGTTGAATGTCTCTGATCTGATTAATAATAGGCATATCAAAAAATCTGGATAACAAATCAATTCTCCATGAACTGGCAGATTGATCGATAAGATCAGCTACTAGGGTAGGTTCTTCAGGGGCTTTAGGTCCAACTAAAATTCCCATAGGAAGCCATCTGTCTTCTCTTATTTTGATGCATGATCCATCTCCCACAGACCAACTAATATGAGGTGATATTGCATCCCTGCCACATAATAAACTTTGCCAGCCCCATGAGGGGCGAGAACCCTTGTTTGCTTTTAAAAAAGTGGAAGAATGGAAATATAATCCCCTAAAAAGCTTACTCCACAAAGATGATGGCTGATTCAGTAGACGCCATGCTTGCTTACCGAGCATGGCGAGATTAAAACTCACTAAATCCCTGAATCCTAATCCACCAAGGTTTTTTCGAGTTTGTAGACGATTCCAGCTTTGCCAATGCACTCCAGATCTGCTTGCATCATTACTCCACCAGAATTTAGCCATTCTTTTCTCAATAACTCTACATAAGGATATCGGAATCTTGAACACGTACATTGCATACGAGGGATAGATTGAATAACCGCCTTTAAGAGAACTTCTTTCCCCCTTAGATATAAGCTTCTCCTTCCATCCTTCTAGTTTGGCTTGGACTCTACTCAGCAGCCAAGAAAACATATCTCTTTTAGATCTTCCCCAATCAGTAGGTATCCCTAGGTACTTCCCACAACGCTGTAAAACTGGAACCCGTAATTCAGCAGCTAAATTTTCCTGAAGAGCAATAGGGCAAGAGGAACTAAAGAAAATTCCAGATTTATTACGGTTGATCGTTTGTCCTGATGCTAGGCAATATTGATTTAGAATGTTAGAGAGGTGCTGACACTCCAAGAGGGTACCATCCAGAAAAAACACAGCATCATCGGCGAAAAACAGATGTGATAGAGTAGGACACCATTGGTTCAACTTTATCCCCTTGAGAGAGCCCATATTCATAGCACTTCTAATTAGGATGGAAGGGAACATTCAACTGAATTCTTTCGCTACTAAACTGAATGTACATTGCTTCAGCTATAATGTCAGATCACACCAATAGCAATCCCTTTTATTCCAAGTCAAAAATTCAACAATTACTTAGCCAAAATCAAGGAACTATTCGCACGTTGTGTATCTTATTACTACAGAGTCAACTTGAACAATCAAAACTTGACCCGATTTGAGATGGGGTCCGTTTTTGGATATACATACATTTTCACAAATAAACTGTCCAAGACTAATTATTGTGGATCTTTCTTCAAAATAATTATGATAATAATTATGATGGAGAAAATACCAATTCAAATTGAATGAATTCAAAACGATGTTACTGCATGTATCGGGATTCAAAATTCTCCCATTTCTTTTTCTATCTATCTATATTTTTTTAATCACTGAGGTTTAATTCAAAGATGAATTATTTATGATGATAAATGCAATGTTTAGGAAATGCGCGATTGCTATAATATATACTTCCTTGACCACTTCAAGACAGATCGATCTTAAAAAGATCATTGCTTACTCCTCGGGCCCATATGAATCTGTGACTATTGGTATGTTTAGTCGGGCGGCGGCCGTTAGGTCACCTATTTTGAGTTATGGACACACAAGGCCAAAACATGTGTGCCGGGCGTGCGACCCATCAACCTACTAGCAATGGGGGAGAAAAGATAGCATGTCGCAACAAAAGCTTGATTCTAGGCGTCAAGAAACACCGCCGTCTATTCCAAAAACAAAAGCCCCTTAGCGCCCCGGGACGGAGTGGGGACGGCCCTACGCGCAGGCAACAGCAGCACCGGCTCTACGAAGTAAGAATCGAATCTTTCTGTTGGCTTTCCCAATTCATTCGTGAATAAGAATTCAAGGGCGTTACTAGTTGCGAGCGCTTCTAGCTGCCGCCGCTTGCTTCTTATTATGGCGGCTATCTATGTTGGCGTGGCGGAAATGAACGAAAAGCGATATGAGCGTGCTATTTTCAAATCGATTGATAGATAGCCTGATCTGTTCTGATAGATCGAAAGAGTAGGAATGGCTAGAGAGGAAATCTCCTCTTTCGATCTATTGATGAGACAACTATCGATTCTTGATCCATCAGAAAGAAAAGAAATCGATATGTATCTGATGGAGTCTACATCGTACGTAGAGCGCCCAAGCGCTTTTTTGGCCTATACACGTTCTATGAACAAAAGGATGTAGCTCCTTTCCCGGTTAGAGGAGCTACATCCTTCCTTTCACAAGTTAGGCTCGAAAAGAAAGTAAGAATCCTATCTCTCTTCCCAAACTGTACAAGCTTCTTCCAAAGACATGAAGAGATGAAGGTCTCTTCATTATTAATTATTGAAGATGACTATTACTTTGAAAAAGGGTTGGGATAAGAAACGCTCAATTTTTCGTGCTCTTGCTACGGTTAAGCGATCCTCTTCAGACTTAGATGCAGAGAATCCGCTGTTCTGTTTGAAAGAACAAGAATCCGCTTCCTTCAGTGCCACCTCCCACTTTTGGCGTACTTCTTTATGAGACCTATAGCGGTGGAAGTTCGCTCATAAAAGAGCGCTATTCAGCCTTGTCAGGTGAAAAAAGAGAATTCGAAACCCGAAGCGAAGTACCATTTTCTTCTTAGAACGTAAGCTCTATTGTCACAATAAATGACAGGTGACTGGGCAGGGCAGATGGGGAAGGAAGGTACTCAACCAGAGAGAAAGGTAGAACCAAAGGAAGGCTTCTTTGATTCAGTTGAAGGGTGTGAACGCCTTATCTAATCAGTTTCCATGGGAGAGCCAGTTGCTTCCCAAGGTCATGGAAAGGTATCGAAAGAGACTGTTCACGGAATAGATCTAGTTGTGGTTGTTCAGGTTGAAGTGAGACGATCAGCCGCGTGCTTGGT